>VAFG01000274.1:1327540-1342886 GCA_013461545.1 Syncephalastrum contaminatum | reverse complement strand
GGAAAGAGGGGTCGAAAAATGTGAAAAAAAAAAAAAGGCCAACGTTGACTAGGCAACAGCACACATGGTGACCATACTATCTCTGTCAAAGAAATGAAAACAGACCGTACTGTACATGTTTGTTTATATCACTGGGCGAATGTTGATCATCATTTATTTCTATATTTACCTATATATATATGTTTGTGTTTGCGTTATATTCTGTGTACAGGAAAGCAAAGATTTCATTTACATGCTTCTGTCGATGAAAGCCGACCGAGCAGTTACACTTTTTGTCTACCATTCCATAGACTTGTCACCGCATCCACCACTTCCACCCACAGCCTGGGCGCTGCACGAGCTTGCTGCCATGGTGTGCCGGATAACAGTTTGTTTGGCACTCAGCGCATCATTCAGGACGTGCATAGGTGGCAGCGTCAGAAAGACTTGCCCTGCTGCATCGACGTGAACCTTAAATGTCGCGAGGCGGTATTTCTTTTCCTCGCCCAGCACAAGGCACTGGCCAGACCCGAGGTCGAAGTTTTTCTTTTACGATAAAAAGAGAATAATTAGAAACGAAGAACACATGCATATTACGATTTACCTTATGCATAGGACACGACACATAGGGCCGCTGATCAGCAGAACCCAGAATACCCGAGGCGAGGACGAGTGCCCGTTTGTGCGGACACATGTTTTGCGTGGCGTACCATTGTCCCTCTGTCCGGAAAATCGCAATCTGGATGTCGTCGCCGAGGCGGACAACCCTACCCTCATCGACAGGAAACATGCTTTCATGCCCGACCAGGACGGTCTCTTCTGCTTCTTGAGTATCTATTGTAACTTGGGGCATCGGGGGCACCTCCTTGGGCCAATCTGCGGGCCGCAGCTGCCCGCGCTCAGACACCATATCGATCAAAATCGGATAACCACGGGCTGGGCCACGTTCTTTTGTGTCGTCTTGTTCATTCACAAAGGGCGTTTCGAAATGCATCCGGCGTATCGGGTCACGCACGACCGTAGTCCACTCGCATTGATATGTACCAATCAGCTGCTGCATATGCACCTCGAGCTCATCTGCTATCTTGAGCTCGTCCTCAATCACGACCTTGCGGAGGTATTGAATCCCGCCCTCAAGTTTCTCGAGCCACCGTGCCGTACGTGTCAGTCGGTCGGCCGTCATAATATAGTACATCAAGAAGCGGTCGAGGTACTTGATGGCAAGTTCCTCCGAGACGTCTGCGACAAGGAGCTCGGCGTGCTTGGGTTTGGAACCGCCGTTGCCGCACACATAGACATTGTAGCCCTTGTCGGTCGCGATGCATCCAAAATCTTTGCCCTACAAAAAAAATTTTTTTTTCTTTATTCAGTGCTTCTCCTTGAAGCAGTTCACGTGCAAGCTTTTCTTTTCTTACCTGTGCCTCAGCACATTCACGGATACAGCCCGAGACACCACCCTTGAGTTTGTGTGGAGATCGTATGCCCTTGTACCTGTTTTCAAGCTAAAAAAGATAAGGGTCCATGAGATGATTCCTTACTACTGAAAAGGACCCTGGAAGCTTACAGTGATTGCAAAACCGACCGAGTCCTGCTGGCCATAGCGGCACCAGGAAGTGCCGACGCAGCTCTTGACCGCACGCAGCGACTTTCCATAAGCGTGTCCACTATTTCGAAAGATCAGCATTCCATTCTTTAGCGTGGAAAATATAAAACCTCTCGAATCCGGCGTCAACGAGTTTTTCCCAAATTTGCGGCAGATCCTCCTTGCGGGCGCCCACTAATAATGATAATTAGGAGAGCAGGGACGGTGAGAAGAAATTAAGTGAATAAAAAATTCCCAAGACAACAGGCAAACTTACTGAGGTCCACGCGCTGAGCACCCGTGATTTTAGTGTACAAGTTGTATTCTTCGGCAACCGACGCAATGACGCCGAGCTTGTGCGGGGTTATCTCGCCGGCTGGGACACGGGGTACGATGCTGTAGAGACCACCGCGCTGGATGTTGGCGAGGTAGCGATCATTGGTATCCTGAAGCGGAGTCAAGGCCGGGTTGAGAATATGCTCGTTCCAGAGACTGGCAAGGATGCTCGCAATCGCGGGCTTGCAGACCTCGCAGCTACCGTGGCTGCCTGCATGCCGGCTATAGTCTTGAAAAGTTTTGAGCTGCTTGACTTTGCCAATCGTAAACAGCTCGGCGCGGCTGTACTTGAAGTGCGCACATAGGCTGTTGGAGATCTTCTGGCCAAGCGACTTAAGTTCGGCCTCAAAGATTTCCTGCACCTGCGGGAGACAGCCGCCGCAACCTGTGCCGGCCTTGGAGAAGCACTTGGCCTGGTTCAGGTTTTCACATTTCTTGTCGCGAATCACGGAGCGGATATCGCCCTTGGTGACATTATTGCAAGAACAGATCTGGGTGTCGTCCGGGAGAGCGTCGGCGTTGCCGTCTGTCTGCTCTTGAACGCCGAGGATGAGCTCGGAGGGGGGCGACTGGAGACGTTTAGCGACGCGGACAAGGGAGAGGAGTTTGGCATAATCGTGGGTGTCGCCGACCTGGATGCCGCCGACGAGTTTCTTGCCGTCTTTTGTGAAGATGTATTTCTTGTAGATGCCGCTGAACGGGTCGCGATAGACGAGCGGCTGGTGCTTGGTTTCGTCTGCAAAAGCGTCGCCAAAACTCGCGACCTGCACCCCGAGCAGCTTGAGTTTGGTTGACATGTCTGCGCCCTTGAACGCTGCCTTTCGCGGCTGCCTCCTGCGTGTTGTCAAGTTACGTGCAACCACTTCAGCCATGCTGTCAATGAAATTAGTCAAGCGTATGCATAATTTTGATCTTTCTCACTTACTCGTAGCCAGGTGCGACGAGGCCATAGGTAAAGTCATTGAACGACGCACATTCGCCAATGGCAAAGACATTGTCAGCCGAGGTCTCCATGTGCTGATTGACAGCAAAACCGCCTCGAGGAGCTGTTATGATGACGTCGTTGGTCATGGAAAGCGAGTCGCGTGGACGAATTCCAATCGCGTAGATGACCATTTGGGTGGGTTCATGCTCGCCGCTGCTGAGAACGCGTGCAGCAGAAACAGGACCATTCGGCTGATAAACAAGCTCGGTAGGACAATCACCAATGCGCGCCTTGAGACCAAGCTTTTCAATTTCGGATACGAGTATGTTGGAGGCTTCACTATCCAATTGGCGCGCCATCAGTCGGTCTGACCGTTCATAGACCACCACATCAGGGATACCCAGGCCTTTGGCTGCCTTGGCAGCTTCGAGCCCCAACAGGCCACCGCCAACCACGGTGGCTTGCTGCACTCCTTGCTCTGCTGTCCATCGGATCATGCCATCCAGGTCCTCGAGCGTGCGATAGACAAACACGCCCTGAGCTGGATTGATCGTGATATTCGGTGGAAACGCCGCCAATGAACCAGTGGCGAGGACACACACATCGTAGGCCAGCCACCCCGCTTTGCTGGATCGCACACGCTGATTAACCACGTCCATCTCCAGCACCGGATCACCAAGGTACAGTGAAACGTCGTGCTCGTCATACCATGAACGTGGCTGCATCAGCTGTTGCTCCACGCTGCGATGGTCAAAGTACTGGGTCAAGCCCACCCGGTTATATGCCACTAATAAGAGGTTACAACTGAGCATTATTACTAAGGGCTTCTTTGTCATTCTAACCCTGGTCTTCCTCGGAAAAGACGCAGATGCGGTAGGCACGGTCGGTGTCGTAGCTGAGCACCTTTTCGATGAACGAGACGGCCACCATGCCGAGACCAATTACCACAATTTGTTTACGTTCATGCGAGTGTGCCTCAGACATGAGCGAGTCCTCTTCATTCGGTGGCATAGTAGTGAAAGTAAATAGTGGTAGACAAAGATGAGAATAACGTAGATTGCGTCCGAGGTGGTGGTAAAAATCAAGTAGTTACCGAGCTGCAGATGTGATTTGTGTAACTCGAAGAGACAATCATAATTTTCTCCTACCAAGGCCATCTCTTTTGTTTGTTAACCTGATAAAGATAAAGTCATAGATTTAGGGGGGGAGCGAATGGAGCAGGCTTGTTTTTTTTTTCATTT
Source organism: Syncephalastrum contaminatum (assembly GCA_013461545.1). Classification (NCBI taxonomy): domain Eukaryota; kingdom Fungi; phylum Mucoromycota; class Mucoromycetes; order Mucorales; family Syncephalastraceae; genus Syncephalastrum; species Syncephalastrum contaminatum. The sequence continues at coordinate 1,338,823 of VAFG01000274.1, read as the reverse complement.
TCTTGCGAACGAGGTTGATATGAACTTGGGTGAGATAAGGAATACGGCGCAAGAAAAATGTCGGGTCGAATGTTTGTTGACATATTTGGAAAGTTGATAAACGATTTGCTTATCTCTTTTCTCGTAATTCATGTGTAGTATAAACTTTTTTGCTGATTAAAAAAGGTTTATGCTTACAGATAGGTATTTGTTTGTTGACTATTTAGGCATCTCTACGCATCAGTCTCAAAACGCTACGTAGCTATCTCTTGCCCTTGTCACTTATCACGAATCAAATGCCATGGATACAGAGAGCAAATCGTACAAGTATGGTAGATAAAGCGATAGAACAATTTTATTTTGCCCTGTCTTTATGGATAACATTAAAGATTAACGTGAGATACACAGATGTCACTGATGCTATGATGATGGATCCGATAAAGAGAAAAGCCATAATACAGAGGGCCTATCTAGAACACAAAGATGCGGTCAGTTACAAATGGCTGGCCAAGGTACTCGGCGATAAGCGGCTTGAAGCTTTGTTCGATCATAGCGTCTGATCCACAGAGTAACACGGCCTTATCCTTCTCCGTTTCTTGACTTGTTGCAAACGGAAAGAGATGCTGCTGTAAATCCGATATAGAGAGCCGGCCGTGACCGTGTTCCCATGCGTCTTTGGGAGGGCTTGACAAGATGTATCTAGAAAAAAACAATTGGTGTGAGCTCTCTCATAACCATGGGTGTTTTCGTCTATAATTGCATACCGAAGATGGAGATGGTCTGGGCCCAAATGGGCTTGAAGCTCCTCGAGCTCCTCCGTTAGCACCAGGTCCTCCCGGTATCGCGCGCAATAGATAAGCGAGACGTACGGTCGAGACAAAGGATCGTCGTGCCGCAGGGCGTCCAAGATCTGCCACATGGGCGTGATGCCAGTCCCGCCCGCGATCATGCCAATGTGGCGCGCAGACAGGTGGGCTCCCTCAATGGTGTACTGGCCATCGCCAAGATATTCATATTCGCCGAGCGGGCCCTTGCAGTCCACCGTCTCGCCGACGCGGACCTTATCGAGGAGTTGCGTGAGCTTACCACCCTGTTGGCGATGGTCCGGATAGTACACCTTGATAAGAAAGTCGACGTAGCCAGGGCCGCATTGGCTGGGTGTGTATGCGCGCATGACGCTCTTTGATTTTTGTGAAGGATCGAAGGTTTCTTCTGGGAGTTTGAGATAGACGTGCTGGCCGACGGGCAGGCCGAACCAGGAGCCGTCAAACGTAAATCGATAGATGCGGATGATGGGTGACAAGTACTTCTTGCTTTCCAAAGTGAGCTTTTTCCACTGCTTCTGATGTAAGAAGCCTATTTGATCGTCGACTGAGGTCACGCTGCTCCGATTGCTGTGGTTGCTGCTGCTCGCCGTGCTCGACATAGCCGGAGTAAATGTAGGTCCAGGTGTACTACTCTTTGTGTCTTGCTCAATACGACCAATGAGATAGTCTTTCAGCATGGCCTGCGCCTTCGAGGAGTGGATAGCATCAAACTCTTCTGTCGTATCCGTGCCGCCTGTGATTAAAATACTCGAAGCACCGCCTGGATGGTCTTTAAGGAACGGCGTACAGTCGTACACGTTGTCATTGACAATGATCCAGCAATCGGCGTCAGAGGTGTGTTTCTGGACCTCGGCCATACTGTAGATGGGCAGCGAGGCCGCATCCGCAGATGACTGCTGTTTTTGAGGCGCATGTTTTTCTACCTTGGCGGGTGGGCTCATCCAGCCGCCCACAACAGGTCCAGCGAGCGTCGGGTGCGAGCAATGGATAGCTAGATCGGAAGGGCTTCGCTCGAGGCGCAATTTGACACGGAACCAGCAATTGTTCATCATGCCCATCAAGTTCCACGTCAATTTCTCGGGCTGCGTGTTTTGCGACTCGTCCCACGCACGCACCACTATTTCCTGGGCAGTGAGCAGATTGATGAGCGGGATATCCACGTGCCACCGCGTCCAGGCCCAGTGGCGCGATCTCTGGTAGTAACTGGGACCGCGCAGCTCGCCGCCAAATAGCCGCGCCAAAGTCGCTGCATCCGGATTCTCGAGCGTGGAAAGGAGCCATGTCTCTCCACCATCGATGGATACCTCGACGCGCGTGATGCGCCGGTTACCTCCCGTGTAAGCATACCCGCACGTGCGATAGCTCGTATCCAGGAATTGGCCGTTTTGCATGAGTGGGATGCGCTCGTCGTGGTCGGGGCTTGAGATGGCACTATTGATGTTAAGGTCGTAAAGCGTATACTCGGGTCGGTTCCACCAATTTTCGGCCGTCGCTTGCTCGGCGGATTGCACCTGGAGGGGCAGGACCTTGTTGTCGATCGAGTGGAAGATATTTTTGGACTCGGTCTCGCTTGCCTCGATGCGTGCGAGCCATTTTACGCTGCGGCCGCCGATACAGCCCGGTATGAGAACGCGTAAAGGATAGCCGTGATCGGGCGGGAGGAGCTCGCCGTTCATTTTGTAAGCGAGCAGCACATCATAGTGGTCGGACATGACGCGATTTGCTGCAAGTGACGTGCCATAAGCGCCCTAAAATAAAGAGAATAAGCTAATGCGTAAAAAGCGATGTACGTGCCTTGGATGTAGCATCGCAGCCGTCAAAGCAGATATAGTTGGCATTGCCCAAGAGACCACCTGCGAAATAATTGATCACGTCGCGAAGGTAGACACCTGTCCAGCACGCCGTGCTTACGCCTGTATGAAACAAGACCAAAATTAGGTAGTGTCGGTGGGCAGTCGAATGGTCTATTGGTTACCTGCAGCGCCCCTACATAATCCGTTGCGTCAGGAGATGACATTATTAGCATTGCTATCTATGATGTTGCTTACCATCCAAATCCAATAGACTGCTTTGTCATATTTTGCTCTTTGCGTCTATTGCCTGCACACACCATGGTGACCGGGATTGTAACAGGTGTCATGGAGAGGATATCCTGCATGCTAAGGGTAACCGGTGTATGGACGAGACCGGCAATTTCAATACGATGCTTTTCCCAAACGATTTGAGGGACAGGGCCGTGGTTTCGAACAAAATGAAGCTGGTTGGGCGTCACGAAACCAGCTTGCTCCAACATCTTGAGCGGCGCCTCTAGCAAAACAAGCCATGCATCGGTATCATACGGCGCAACAAGTACTTTGTCTACGTACCCGCATTAAAAGGGTGTTTCCCTGTAAGGCGTACCATGGCAGGATCGCGCAAGACAAATTGATCAGGCGTATTTTCATCGCGCGTATCTACCACGGTGGGGGGTATGGGTGTCGTTGTCAATGGTATATCATACTGCTGCTGTGCGCTGTGATTGTCTTTTGTCGCTGCCATGCCACTGATAATGATGATGAGGGTATATCTAAAGTGATGCAGGGGGAGTGATTTGGGCGGGGGCCGAGTTGCAAGTGGAAACAAGAGTGGGAAATTTTTTCGAGTGAGCAAGCAGGCCGTTTTAGAGTAGCTTGCGTTCGCTTGGAGCGGACTCAAAGCGTCAGATGTGGTCAGAGCAGATATAATATCATCATCATTTTCTTTGTAGCGTCTCTCTCCGGATCTCTGTCTTTTTGCCCGATTGCCCGGGACCTTAGTTCCAGTCGACTGAAAACTCGTGAAAATCTATACGGCCCCCATCAGATCAACGCTATCACACTACTTTCCTTTTCCCTTTTTGCTGATAACAAACAAAAGGGCATCGCCCAGAACAATAAAGAGATAAGGTACATCTGTCTAAATCAGGCAGGCGCTGATAAGTAGTCTTCCGCTCTCACTTGTCTTTATACAATCATACACTTTGGTGTAACACAGCATATGTTGGGCTTCGGGTCACATAACATAACATGAAGAAGATTGATAGCCACACGTAGTCTTGCCACACATACCCCTTGTGGCCGCCTCCTAGAAAAGATTGTTTATCGCAAACGTGAAACCTAAAAATTACAGTCTGATTTTTTTTCTATGTCCACTTGCCGAGTGATCGGCTTGATATGCGAGATAGACGGCGAAGATTACCTTTCGGTGGCCATTTTAATCTACTAGACTGATATGTGGGTACTGCGTTCTGTGTTCTGAACGCTCCTAAAATTCTTCCCTCCCTGCTGTCCTCCGATTAATGCTTATTTTTATTGCCGTTAATGATTGTATAAAAGCGAATACCTCTTCTAATAAGCCAATAAGTCATCCTCTCTCTCTTCCTCACCCTTACTACACCCTACTGAATATACCATGGTTCAGCTCTTTGCAAAAGAGTTACATGTCGATCAGCATCGAAAAGCTCTCAACTTTCGCATACACAGCTTACAATCTCCTCATATGCGGGCACTCCACTTGGTATGTGGTATATGTCACCTAGGCGTGAAATCATTTCGAGCTCATCTTTTGTCTGTCTTGAAGGCATGGCTGTCCTTTATGGTGGCTTTCATGTCCTGGTACTCCATCCCGCCTTTGATGAGTATTATCTCCAAAGAGCTTGGTATTTCCTCTGATGAAGTCTATGATTCGAACGTCACCGCCGTGGCAGCAACTATTAGTAACTAGCAAAACTTCACTGCAAATAATTTGCCTCATACTTTTCTATATACAGTCGCTCGCCTGTTCGTAGGTCCCTTGTGCGAGCGCTTTGGCCCTCGGCGCGTGATGGCGACCCTTCTCTTTATGGGCGCAATCCCAACCGCCATGAGCGGCCTTGTCTCGAGCGCTGGCGGCTTGATTGCATTGCGCTTTGTCATTGGCATCATGGGCGCCTGCTTTGTGCCCTGCCAGTTCTGGGCCACCCAGATGTTTGCGCCCTCCATCGTCGGCACTGCCAATGCCATTACGGGCGGATGGGGCAACATGGGCGCAGGTGTGACATACCTCATCATGCCGGCCATCTACAACGGTATCGCAACGCATATTCCGAGCTGGCAGGCGTGGCGCGTCGTCTTTATCATTCCTTCTGGCATCTGTATGCTCGTCGCGCTGTGCGACTTGTTCCTCGCGACCGATACCCCACAAGGCGACTGGATGAAACTCAAGCGCGAGCAGCAGCAGCAGCAGCAAGATTCGAGCCGCGCTTCCTCGACCGAGACATCGAGTCTCGACGAGGACATGGTGGGTACGAAGACGGTGAAGATCAAGACCGAGCAAGCACTTGTCAAGGAGCCTGCAGAGGACGAAGATAGCAATGCATCTATCAAGGATGTCAAGCGCAACGAGACGAGCCTCGAACAGCTGCGCGGCTTCGGCAGAGTACTTTGCAAACCGGCGGTCCTGATCCTGATCTGCCACTACGCGTGTTCTTTTGGCACCGAGCTCGCGATTGACAACGTGATTGGACAAGTGTTTGAAAAGAGGTTTGACCTGAGCCCCTCTACTGCAGCCTACATTGGCTCCATCTTTGGCCTGCTCAATATTTGCTCGCGCCTCAGCGGCGGTCTGTTTTCTGACTTCTTGGCGCAGCGGATGCATCTTCAGGGCCGTATCCTTGCGCAGTTGATCCTCATGTGCCTGGAAGGCGCGTTCCTCATTGGCTTTAGCTTTGCCATGAAGACGCTTTACGAAGCGATTATCTTGATGGTTTTTTTCAGTTTCTTTGTCCAGGCCGTGTGCGGATCAACCTTTGCGATCGTGCCGTTCGTGGATCCCGAAAACAACGGCAAAGTCATGGGTATCATTGGCGCAGGCGGCAACTTTGGCGGCCTAATGTTCAATATTATGTTTCGAGAGTTTGACGGCGGATTTGAGCTTGCTTTTCTGGCGCTCGGCATCATCACTTTAGGTTTTGGTGTTTTGGGCGTCATGTTGCTGCGGGTGCAACAGCATTCGATCTGGCAGATATTTAAGCCTTCCACTATGATGTAGTACTTTTTTTTTTTGTAAATATCCCATCCCTTATATACAGACACTTAGCTTTATGATGATCATATATATATAAATATCTTTGCTTTATGAATTTCAATTTCTCATAGATCTATCTTACGTGAGGATAGAATTATAGAGAAGAGAGGAAGGCATGAGACGACACAGACGAGACAACAACCGCGTCAAGGATTAAATGCTACCACCCGAGAACAGATATGAGACCTGTATTGTTATGCTCATCAGGCTGGAGACCGAGGCTTAGCGGCCCACGCCATACAGGTGAGACGAGTAGAAGAAGTAGCACGGGTGAAGAGAGAAACACGACAAGCGAACAACGTTTGATTTAATCGATCTTGGATAGGCACGTTTCTTATTAAGCTTACCAGATCAGAGGCCTAAGCACTGTGACTTGAGAGGGACAATCTTCAAAGGGTCTATGAGAGATATATATCATCAGTCTACGTTTGCAGCAACGATCAAAGTCCCAACATAGTGATCATGGGCTCGTATGAAGAAATAAAGAAAAAATAAAAGGCTACTGTGGGAGACAACTGACGCCCTATTCATGGATACCAACTCGTCATTGGTCTTATGCTTCGATTATGCAACTCGCACGTACTTAAGAAAAAATAGGCACGGAAGACACATGTCTAGAAAGGGTAATGGTCAGGCGGAAATGACCCATTGGTAATAGCGGTGCCGATACTAAGTTATATGGTTTCTGTTTAGTAAATAAAATGCATTAGTTTTTGCAGTGAAAGAAAAAAAGCGAGTTCATTTTGTTCCGTTCTGTTCTAATTAACTACGATCAAACAAATTATGAATATGACTTTTGCATTTAATGCTTTGTGTATGTAATAGGCGGACAGTTTGAATATAAATACAACAAGAGAAAGAGATGAAAGAAAGAGAGGGTGGTTCTAGGGGGTATCGCCACACCACGTATACGTTAATTACTTGGGACCGAACTCGACCTTTAGGTCCTCAATAGCAGACTTGCTGCCAAAGATAAGACCGACGATACCGAGAACAATGGCAATGGCACCGACGAAGAGCTCGTAAAAGGGCTTGTTGCGAAGGCCAGTGAGACGGTAGTAGAAGATGATAGGGAAGATGAAGATCAGCGTACAGTTCGAAAAGGCGCCTAGGAGCGACATGATGCTGCCAAAGGACGGCACCTCGATAGCAACGATGACCACTACAACGAGATAGACGAGACGCAAAATAATGCGTAGTACCCACTCGAGCCAGCGAGGGCGATTAGGCGAGGAAATGCGCATCATCTTTTCGAGGTCAAGGGCAAAGGAGGTCATGAGAATGGGCATAGCAAGCAGGACGTGTGCGGTGATGAGGATGGCTGCGGCCATTTTGGGTGCACCCTGAGGTAAACTCTCATAAACGGGGGATTCGACCTCACTGCCATAAATGTAGTAGCCAGGCACAGCCGTCAAAAAGTAAAGGGCAACGCAGGTTGACAGACCGCCAAAAATAACCCACCGCCAATGCTGGGGCTTCCTCATGCCAGCCTCAACGTGACAGTACACAGGGTTACCACCTATAAAAGACTGTGAGCTTCAATGCCCATAGCAGATAATAGAATAGAATTACCGAAACTGAAAGCGATAGAGCTGAGCGCGATGGGGAATTTATCCCAGATAACCGGGTCGTGGTGTACTTGGCTTTGAGGAACGCGATCGTCCTGAACTGCTGCACCGAGGACAATTAAGACGACAATCAGGGTGGTCAGGACACCAAATGCAGACGTGAAACCGACTTCCTTGAGTGACTTGAAAAAGATAAACGGAATACCGACGGCAATGGCAGAAATGATGGTCCAGATTGGGAATGTCAACTCGGCAGACGTATTGGCTGTCACGCTGTGGAGGTTCTTACCAGCCAACATGACGTACAGGATCGGAACACCAATTAAACTAATGGCCGAAAAGAAGAAGGCAGCCCAGTAGCCGACAATGCCAAAAGCATCCTGAGCGATCTCTTGGTAAGACGAAAGACGGGTGCGGCCGTTATGGTACAAACAGCGGATCAGGATGATACTCGAGTCTAATTGCAGTAAATATAAGAGAATACTTTAGTATATTGTCGAGTTCTTTTCAGTACAGTTGCTTACAGGTAGAAAAGAACCAACTGAGAAAGAGGATGAGGATGCCTGTGATGGTTTGTAGTCCAAATGATGAGTAATCTATTATGAAAAAAGATGCAAGTGTACATACCAATCCAACCGCCCTGAGCCAGTGCAAACTGTGGCAAATTATGAAAAAATTTAGTCATGAAGGTCCAGACAAAAGTTGTCAAGACTTACAGGCAATTGGAGGGCACCTGTGCCTGCTATAACGCACACCACGTTGAAATAGGCAAGAAAGGCTGAACCTCCGTGCTCACGTTCACGGCCTTGTTGACCGATGTCGGCAGGTTCATAGTCATCTTACGTCGGATCATATGTGTTAATATAATTCAAGTAATGTGTGTCAGTGTATTTACCAGCGGCTGAGTAGGTGGATTCCTTCAGGGAGGGGGTGGCCGCAGGGGCGATGAATGCACCTTCGTGGGACTTTGTTTCTTTGACGCTCATACGTGCATCAATGTTATGAAGAAGAGAAGAGAGAGGTAAACAACCCGATGAGTGGGGTGATTGAGAAAAAGAACAAAGAGAAGAAAAGAAAAGAGAGGGATCAAAAAGGTATCCCGACAATGGTCTGGGACCAACAAACTTACGCCGGAGAAAAAAAAAATTAAAGACACAAAGCAAACTGAGTGGTTGTGCGGGGTTCAAGGTGACTCATTATCATGACACTTTAACCACGATGTCATCCATTACAATACAAACATTCCACTTGCTACTTTCCCTTTATGCCCGTATGCTATGCACCTTCTCATTTTAGCGTCGAGTAAAACACTGGGGCTCATTTAAGCGTGAGAAAAATCAACTGGCTGTCGGTTCATCATGAAACGCGCTAAAACGATCGAACTGTGCGGACAAAAAAAAAAACTTTGTTGCTTCTCTGGCGGGGCGTTTCTTGTGTGTGGGGAATTCTTTATTACAGCGATGAATTGAATAGTGACACCGACTTCCACTTTCGTTCTCTAGTCGAGTCCGGTATACATCTGCAAACATAGCAATACAAGACTTTCTCTTGGCTACTTGGTTTGTTCATTCTGTTCTAATGCATAGTAAGTCGGACATACAGCTGTTTTTTGGGTAGAACACGCACTTTCCACGTAATTGTGCATGATCTTGATTTACTGCTTTACTGCGTAATTATCAACAGAGTGTCTGGAAGCTCTCAATATGAACTTGCACGTGCTAGCAGATGTATTTTAACCAATCGTCAAGCTGGAGGAAAGGTATTCCCTCGCTACAGATGGAAATGACTCTGCTGCTCGCCCCTTTCTTCATTCTATGTAACTTTCTTCACTTTTGTCAAGTCATTGACAAGAAAAATCATTCCTCCAAATGAGATAAAGTTAGAAAGTAGAGCGTCTCTTGATTAATAAAAATATTATGCTCATGAAAAGCTCATGTGCGCCGAGCTGCACGAAAATGCTTCCGCCAGCAGTGATAGTTTCAGGCTTCTGTCAGCCGTCCTGCGTATACTTCCTTCAAGCAGTGCTGCCCTTGGCGATAAAAAATTGCATAAGCTTACGGCCTTTATGGCAGGTTCTGGAGAACCCGTCCGTCGGCGACACCAATAATGAAGATTGAATATCTTAACCACAGACTACTCTGTCCACCTGCCCACCATTCTGCCGTGTCCCACGATTGTGGTGACATACATGCTATATACTGCCGGCTAGCCAACACGGGAGGACGACTTTACGCGCGCAAAAAATGCAGCTTTTCCTACAGCTCAGATCAATCCTATGCGCCCAACGGCTCACGAGGAGCAACATGACCAAGTCATTCGAGATGTATGCAGCTGGTCTTACGCCCAGGCGATAGTACGGGTGCTCTATAATAATTACAGCAGCCCGACGCAGCACTGCATGAGCAAAGTAGCTTCCGGCAGCCATGAGGGTTACGAAAAACACCTCGTGTTCATCTTTGGGATCAAAAAGCAGTACGTGGAATGCAATTATCGGCCGGATACATCACTGTTGCTGTCCTTGACCGATAACTTTAAGGTTCATTATCGCAGCCGCAAACCGGTCATCCTGTAGATCCTGCCTGCTGTTATGGCCGGGAGTGCACGGTACGGAGTATAATAGTAATCGATCACATTCTTACGTTGAACAAGTTTGCGTCAAATGGTACGCCAGATGTGAGCATCGTACACAAAAATGAGCCATGCATTTATGTCATGCACTTTAGCATTTCAGAATTTCCACATATCACTCACCTGCGAGTAATATATATCTCAAGCAAAAAGTAAGAGATGAACGAACGATAAACAGCAGATTGAAATCAAGATGACACATAGCACACATGCCTTTGTCTATGTATCTACGAGCGAGGTATTTCCAATTAGCTCACTCCAAGTAGGCCATTTTTCGCACAACTCATCTACCTTTCAGCATCCTTGTTGCCGAGTCGATCACTCAGTACCTGCGACAGCTTCCTCTATACTACTCATACTAACTTATGGAACTGGTTGGAAAGATAGAACCATGTTAGGATTGTCTGTGAATCCCCGTTTTTACGCATCTAAAGTGCCATATTGTACTCACGTTATCCTTAATGTCAATGGAAGGGCTGGATCACTATTGACTCGATGACCCTCTTGTACTATTGGAGCGTCTTGCTCTGACGAGGAGAGCAACGTGGCAAACAGTGTACTGGTTGTCCAAAATAGCATCATGCAGTCATTAGATGAGCTCTTCTCCTACAAGCAATCTAGATAAGCTTATACAGACAGGATATGGCATGTACGGCTTGTGTAAGACGGTAGCTCAGTGCATGCCATTTAGTGGAACTACTTGTCCTTGTTCTTATTCTTGTTCGAGCAACGTATTGATTTGATTGCAAATATAACAAGAATTTAGAGTTTATAGACAATGTGAGCGTTTGATGTCGCACAGGGGATAAGTTGAATCCCTTGTACAGGCTTGGAAGAAGCAATAACACTCTGCGGAGTCGCAAAGTATGAGAAGGTAGCATGCATAACTCCACCATTAGCACGTAGTCAGACATATATATATATAAATCCGTATAACTTGCTCTTCATATACTTTTAATTTGTATGAGTTGCTTAATATCAATAGCTGACAAAGGATTGTATAGACTTTTTTCGAACAGCAGAACTCCTGACTCCGACCCAGCATTTTCTTCTCTCTTCTTCACATATTCTGCGTGTTTATTGCTGCGAATAGAGTTCACCTCATGATAATCAACGGCAAGAAGCTTGCATGTGGTAAGCCCATTCTCCCTCTCTATGAAATCGTATACTCATTGTTCTGTATAGCTACCTGTATAAAG
>VAFG01000274.1:1272355-1327345 GCA_013461545.1 Syncephalastrum contaminatum | reverse complement strand
TTTTAACGCCTGCTGGTTTTTTTTTTTTTTTTTTCGACGCCAGGGGCACCGTGCGTCGCATTGCAACCACATTGATCGACCACTTGTCGAGATCAAAAAGAAAGGTCGACCTGCTACTCAGTGTGTTCGCTGTCGAGAACTACGTACTTCACGACAACTTCACGTCAAATGCGATTGCAACGACAGCTCAAGTGAGGCATTCTCTCTCTCTTTTTACTGTGCATATGCTTATTCTTGTTCCATGCAGGCTCAAATACGACACCGCGACGAAGAAAAAAGGCGGCAGGTAAAGACCAGGATATAATATATTATGAGAGTGCTTTGCTGAATAAGGAACCAGCTTCTGAATTGACCGCGGCATCCTCGTCGAAAGCGCTCAGAGCCATTGCTCCAAAACCCAATACACCCTTAGCACACTCCACACAAGACGACGACGCGGATGAATCCAATCCAGGAGGTGGATGCTGTTCAACCAAAAACAAGGGCGCAAATAAGCGCAAGAGCAGTTGCTGTAGCAGCGACAGCAGTTTTACCCTGAGCCATAGCACATCCACCAGCACACAGTCATCATCTTCATCGCCTTCGCCGCCACCGCAGCAATTGCCTTCCATACCAGTACTTCCTTCCATAAATGCCACCCCATCTGCATCCTCTTCTTGCTGTAGCACCAGCAACTCCAATGCCTCACTGGATAAGGCATCTTCCTCTTGTTGCGGTGGCGACGACACCACAACAGCTGGCTGCTGTGGTTCAAAAAAGACATCCTCTTGCTGTGACAGTAAAAGCAATGGCTGCCGTTGTGGATCAAAACGCAGCAACTCGGCTCAAGCGAAGGGCTCCTGTTGCAGCAGCGGCGGTGATGAAAAGGATCAAAAGAGCAAGGGGTGCTGTGGTACGGTCCAGGATCTCCCCTCCCCCAAGACAGCCTCGATCAGTTGTGGAGCGTCCGACAAGGTCACGCAAGAAAACGGCAAGCGGATACGCATCGTCACTTGTCGGTGCGGTGACTCATGTACGTGCCCTGGATGTGATGCACATCCACTGCGAGTGATGCGTGGTGAGGCCGATCCTTACACTGGCTTCGAGAGCCCGCGCAGACGGTTATCAATCGCTGCCATATGTGCCCCCCAAGATCTGCCTACGCCCAAACTCGTCGCGGACACGCCTTCCGCTATCCTGGGTCAAGATGGGCGGGAGCTCTGCAGCTGCGGATGCTCTCAGCTCTACGATAACTGCTCCAATTGTTTTGCTGCTTTTTGTTGTCAAGATGACTACTATACCACTTCATCCTAATTTTGATTTCATTTTATTTTCATTCTTCATCCCTCCCTTCTCTTCTGTTTTATTTCTTTTATATATATCTACACTTACGAATGCCCCCGTGATCATGTACATAAAATCTTTGTGTTGTTACAACTTTAACCAACTTTGCCAGTACAGCCCCTGTCTCGCTTTTGATGATCTGTAATTTCTCTTTATGTTCCAGTTTCCCAGTTCTGCATCTTCCTCCCTTCCTGCAGTCCCTGTTTCGTATTACCAAGGTACGTCCTTTATATATGCCTATATGAAGGGAGACCCACTCTTCCCCAGGAGGTCCCGAGTTTACATTGTGCAGGAAAAAAAAAAAGAAAAAATAAGATCCGGTGTGTTTTGTATTGATGTACGTGATTGACATGTGTGAGTGCTTGTGCTATGTTTGTGCTTTGTGCTTTGTGCGTGTGTGAGTGCTTGTGTGTTGCGGTGGTGGAGTAGAGTAGAAGAAAAGAGAAGTGAACTATGAGATGATAGAGTGTATTGGGAGAAAAGGGGGTTACGGACGATTTTCTGCATTTTCTTTGTTTGCATGTTTAAGTGTGGTGGGGTTGCTGATGCTGGTGGTGATTACCCGACCGTCGGCGAGGGTTCTCGTTTGTGTGTTGGCCGAGAGAGCTACCAGGGCGCGAGAGGTCGCTCATGGAGGAAGAAGCCTGCATCATACCATAAGGGTATCCATAGCTTTGCTGTTGCTGTTGCTGTTGCTGTTGTGCTTGTTGTTGCTGCTGCTGCTGTTGAAGTTGGGGCATCGCCTGCATTTGTGCTTGAGGGTACATGAACTGCGAGTAATAGTTTGCATTGGCTTGCTGGTAGTACATGGGGTGGTATCGTTGCTGCTGCTGGTATTGCTGCTGCTGTTGCATCATGTGATGGTATTGTTGTTGTTGCTGCTGCTGCTGCTTCTGCATGGCCTGGAAGCTAATGCTGTGCGAGCCGGGTTCCGGCAAGTTGGCGAGCAGGCCCTTTTCGATCTTAACGTGCGAGGGGTTCATTTTGGGTTTTTGGCGCTTCATGTCCGCCTTTTCTTGCTCGAGTTGCTTCAGGAGATCCATGCCAGACATGCTCACGCGTTGTTGGTGGGTGGGTTGTTGCGGTGTTTGCGGTCGCAAAAAGGACGGGTTGAACTGTTGAAAGTGAGCGAGCTGGGATTGCTGGTACTGTTGCATCTGTTGCAGGTGGTGCAAATGCGAACCCTCTGGCGGAGTGAGCATAACAGGTACCTCGTCCTCTGGAGTTCCTCCTGTCCCTGCTTGTCCAGTCACTGCTGGATGCGACACAGAAGCACCAGAGTGGGCGGCGGCAGAAGCAGCGCCTCCTGCTCCTGGCGTAACCAAACCATCGGAATGCCGCTTCTCATGCGGCGCAGGTGACCGCCGGCCTGCCATCATCATGCCCTGCGGACCCTGGTGCCCGGCTGGCACCTGTTGGTGGAGATTGCTTGTCGATCCGACGCCCGCCAAACGCCGATAGGGCATCGTGGGGGGTACAGGTGAATCATCGTTGTCGTCCGAGTCGTCTATTTTTCAATTGATGTACGATTTAGTACGTACAGACAAAGGGGCGGAGGAGAGAGGGAAAAAAAACTACAAACCTTCTTCATCGTCACTGGGCAAAGGCTGCGACTTCTTTTTGTCCTGGATACCGGGCTTTCGTACTACTGCCTTGCGCTTGCTGACGACCTCGTCATCGTCGCTATCCTCGTCATCCTCGTCTTCTTCATCGTCTTCGTCGTCACTTGGCACGCATTGGCGGTTGCGCTCTCTGCTGCGTGGCGTCTTCTTGTCTGCAGATCACACAGGACGAAGAAATCAATATACTCGACTCAAGCAAGCTTATTCTTACGGCGTCATGCTTACCTTGTGTGATACGAATGGAAGGCGAGACCATGCTCGTGCTTGCAGGTCTGCTACCCGTTGTGGTGTTGGAGGGCGTGGTTAATAAGCACGTCTCGGGCGTGTCAAATGAGAGACGGCTGAGGTCGAGTGCGACGTTGTCAAGTGCTGACATGTATGGATAAAAAGTTAAACGGTGGAAATGAGGGGAGGGCTGCGTGTGCAAAAAAAGGTTATTAAAGTGAAAGAAAGAGAGAAGGAGAGAAAGAAGGAAGCGAGAATCTGGTTCGTACGTTGATAATGAATGTGTCTGCAAAAGAAAAAAAAAAACTTTTTTTAACCATTAAGGCGTGGCGAAGGAGGGGAGGTCCCTCGCCCCTGTTCACCATTACCATCAGTGCCGAAAATAGAACTGCATTTATCGGGCAAATAGGTGGCGTGTGCCGTTCATTCGGTCCAGAACAAAACGGATTGCTCTTCCTTGTTCAATCACGCTCTCTCTATCTATACATTGACATTGCAATGACTGATTTATAATTTCCCCCGCCGCCACGGTAGAAGCGATATCAATTGTAAAAACAAGAAGGGACGTTGTGATTTTTATAAATTTCCTTTCTCGACATTTTACTTGTGCTACAATGACATTGACGGGCCGAGAAGAAGAGAGGGGCGAGCGGCTCCTCTGACTGGTCCATCCTCATGCTCACAACATTGGTTTTTGTTTTTCTTTTTTTACGCGCACAGGGCGTCACCGCCAGACGCCTTGGTGTTGAGAATCAAAGCAACGATGAGACCGTACAGACCCAAGACTTCGGCGAAAATGAGAATCAAGATCTACATATGGTATCACTCATTAATAACGGTCGTTAGGGCGCTAATTACTTTGTGTACGTACCATGCCAACAAACATTCTAGGCTGCTGTGCCGTAGCACGGACACCCGCATCACCCGTAATGCCAATTGCAATACCCGCAGCCAAGCAGGACAGACCCACACTCAGACCAGCACCGAACTGAATAAAACCGCTAAACAGGGTTTGCTTCAGGGCCACTATAAAATATAATATGCATGGGTGAGTGACTCGGGCAATCTTTCTTTTTCTTTCTTCACTTACAGCCACCGGACAACATGACACTATGATTATCAATGATCAAATGAGTTGAGTACCACTATCGTATCAGAGAAAGCATGTCTGTGCGTACCTGACGACGATACCGTAGATACCCAAGATACCAGCCATGACGACAGGGACGATACACTTGAGGACGAGATCGGGACGCAGAACGCCCATGGCGGAGAGACCGACACCAGATTTGGCGGTTCCGTACGCGGCTCCGAGACCTATAAAAGTGAAGAAGAAAAAAAGATGGAAGGTTCAGTAAAAGAAAGTGGAAAAACACCCTGAGCCCCTGTGACGTTCCAGGATGAAACACAAGGGCTGCGATACGCGCGTATCTCGTGAATGAAGAGGGAAAGAGAAAAAGAGAAGAGGTACAGCACGATGTATAGAACACGTAGCGCTTGGAGAAGGAAATGAAAAACGCAAGAGGCGCGAAGTGAAACGGGTAAGGACAGCGTGAGGCAATGAAGCATTACGCCAAGAAGCCCCACATGAGACGCGAGCAAACGCGCGAATGCAACGCATTGACAAGAAGAACGAAAAGCGCGTGGACAGAAAAAAATACTTACAGCTAAACACGATGGCAGCAGTGCAGCCCATGGTGCCAAAGAAAGGTGCATAGACGGGACTATAGGTGACAGAGCATGAGCATCCGAAGGAAACAAGATGGCAGTAATCGAAGCACTTGTTATGATGGTGTTAACTTACCAGTATTCCATGACGAAAAAGTGTATGTGTGTTTCTTTTGAAGAAAGTGGAGAGAAAGATATAGGTTTGGGGGTAACAGAAAAAAAAGAGAAAGTTGCTTTTTGCAAAGAAAACGCTTCGAGTACGCTTTTCGGGTTTGAGGCAAAGGAAGGGGGAAAAGACGAAACGCTCTGGAGGGAGTTGCAATCTCCGACCGTGACGTCGACCAATCGAATGTAAGCCTGTGAAACAACTTAGGAGCTCTATGTTGAGCACTATACTATCATCTGAATAGAGAGCTATCCTGCTACTATCCAGACAGCAGCTGTACTTTTACTTTCCATAGAGATCTACCACTATGAATCAACTATTAAATAACCGGGAAAGTTTTAGGGAAGGATATGAATTACTATACCATATACAGGTTCAGCCACCGTTTACTGGACGACGTTACGCGCTGAGAATGGATACAGCACAAAACGGCGATACTATCCCCAAAGTCGCATAACATAAAAACCCCAAGGTAAAGACATTACCCTCTATGCATATGGCTGTACATACACAATTGTATTAGCAATAGCTTACTGTTTTCCAGACCGGACGCTTGAGATGAATATGTCCAAACATTTCGGCGTAAGATAACAAGCTCGAAAACAGCCTTGTGTCACGCAATGGATGCATCGGTCTTCTTTCATGGAAGCGCCGAACACTCGAGGCCTGCATAGCTACACCACATATTCAGCTGAATTCGTAGCTGCTTTATATATTATTACAGACTTCTGTATGATGAAAGGTAGCGATCGTTTCTCTAACTAAAAAGGTTCATGGTACCTCCTGAATGAATATGTGTTTATGCACTAGGTATGAACACGTAACCAGGCGTTTTGTTTCGGATGATCCATCCGCTGTATTTCTCCTAGTGACTTGTAAGATATAATGTCCATCGATACATATAAACCTTATGATGCGTGTCCTCCTATGCATGCGTACAATGCATGCTCACAGCAGCACCCTGTCAACAGGCTAACTCGCCTCGTTCCATGCGTACATCCAAAGTCTGCTATTATTACGGTCTCCAACGGATATTCTGGACATTGCTGTGACAAGGTGCCCGCATAATATTACGGAAAAGGAAAAGGACCGGTCTAGAAAACTCAAAATTTATGCCAAGCTCGAACACTTATTAAACACTCCTGGCTGGCCGGGTGCCCAATCCATGTGCATATAACTGGGTCTTGGACGATATTCTGTAATTACCTGGATTATCATTCAATGCAGATGCTTTGTTGAAGGAGCACCACATTTTGTCGTAAGACCTTGAACTCTGCCGAAAATAGGCGGTGATTGGGAATTGTACACATATAATAGGTTCAAAAAGTACTTCCTCATGTCTGCCTGTATGTCAACCGAAATTCAGCTTCAAGCTATTCTGTGTCGTTTCAACCACAAACAGGTCAACTATCCATTCATGCAGCTGGTGGTCCTCCATCTCATTATTTTACTACAGCTTTCAGCTATTTTGCATGCACGACAGATGGCCTGCTGTCTGTTCGGTTTTTCTTCTGAAGATTCTGGTGCTTTCAGAGTGTGTTCATGTGGCTGTTTTGGCGTCATGCGGAATAG
This sequence comes from Syncephalastrum contaminatum, assembly GCA_013461545.1. Classification (NCBI taxonomy): domain Eukaryota; kingdom Fungi; phylum Mucoromycota; class Mucoromycetes; order Mucorales; family Syncephalastraceae; genus Syncephalastrum; species Syncephalastrum contaminatum. The sequence continues at coordinate 1,320,769 of VAFG01000274.1, read as the reverse complement.
AACTGGTGAGCGGTTATGAAGTTACTAGTCAACAGGAGAACGACAATCAGGATCTTGCGTGGTGTATGTAACAAAATGTTTCTGGTTACTTGTCGGAAAAGCCCTTATAGCCAAGTGCATACGTATGTACATACGGACAGAGCAGCTGTCCCTGATGCCAAGATTGCCTGGTACTTACATGTGCGGCTGTTTTTTCGTACCACGTTGGCTTGAATGGTGTGAAGGCTGCCAGATCGGAATAGCTTCATGGTACATATATCAAATACCGGCACTTATTTCAAATTGATGATGTTATATATAAGCAAGATACCTATCGGTCATCGCTCTATGACGCATTCATATCCGCCCTCCTGGCCCATACTTATATCCCGTCATTACTATGTAGTGGCGAAGGTTAGAGGAACATGATTCCACGTGCTCTTAGTGCCTCGAATTTTGCTACTAAGTACAGCGATCCTGTAGCAGCGAAATTACAAGTACTGTATATATATATATATATATATGTGTATGTATGTATGTATTTATGAAGGTGGTCAGAAAGACGTATGGCGACGCTGTCCCGTTTTATAGCGCGGGCGGATTCTTGTAACATCGGAGCAACCGAAAGCTGTACGTAAGGCGGTATTTGCTTCAACTGCCATGAAAGCGGGATGTGCAGGTCGCTCGTCGATGATGCTCCGCGACGTTACCTATGTGTGGTTTTAGAAAAAATTCGGCATTTAGGTTAGAAAGAATGCTGGGTGCCATGTGAAGGCGGCGATAAAGATGAGTGTTTCAATCACGAAATAACCGACTACATTGCAGTTTTTCAAGTTGACGCGTAAGTGAGAATAACAAGACGGTTCTAGCCGCAGTAGATCATATTAATAGACACTTTATAATTATTATTATTATGTATTTGAAAATTTTGACTATGTTTGGGGGCACATCCAAGCCCTCTCGTGGATGGAATTTCGAGAAGCATGCCCCAAGGGTCGCATGGCAACCCAGAATTTATAACGGGAGCTATGGTTATACCAAAAACAGTAGGCTCAGCAGCAGCTCAACAGTAACACGGATCAAGCCGGTCGTAAATGAATAAACAAAGATACGAGCTATAGAGGAATGTAGATCGCTTTGACATCATGTTGCACCTGGGCGAAAAAAAAAAAAGAAACAAAAAAGGCTAAAATATGACAGAACTACAACGTCAATGGAAGAAATGCTGCGATAATAGTAAAAAAAAAAAGGGGGGGGCCCGCTGGCATCAGAAAGTCAGTTGCGTAGCGACGACTCGGTGCGACGTCGTACAAAATATTTTATGGCTTTGGAGCGCGTTGAATACCATGTATGTACCGGGGAATCGCAGAAACTGGGAACCTGTGACAGGTACAATATACATGTATCACCCCCATGAACTAACTGTCCGTGTGCGAGATCATAATGAGACTGGTGCCAAGAAAAGACGATTCGTCGTCGTTTCTGATGGATGTGAAACCTATGCCAAAAATCTTGAACAGGAAGAAACAACAAATTTAAGACGCCACCCAAAGCATGGCTGAGTGGCGTCGTCATGCCAAGAAAGTAAATAAGAAGTAGGCGTATGGGCAAGATGAGGGATTATGAAAGCTCTACATCATCCTATTGGGCGCTTGGATATTTTAAGCTAAAAAAGTGACAGGGTTAAAAATACACTTGGCGAGTCTGGAAAGAGGCGGAAGAGGCTATTCTTGATCGTCCGTACATACATGTGGACCCAGCCAAAGAAGAAAGAATAATACTGGGTAATTAGCACAGAAGGATACCTGCAAGTATATGAAGATATAATGAATGAGGGCGTGGATTTCATTTACATTGAGAACTAAACAAATACTGTAAGAATAGATAGATACCGAGGGGACCGCATTGGTCTCTGGATGAAACAAAAACAATCGTCGATCTCAAGATGCTATTTTGGGTGACGGGGGATGGGATGGCTGGATTTCAATGGTGGGCACAGGATTGGCTTGGGGGGTTCTGTCATACGGACACGGCACAGTTTGTTGTTCCCTTTCTTCCCTCTCGAATCTCTTCTTTTTTGTCCATAGCACCTCTTCTATTATTTCTTTGTTTGGTTTGTCCACTGTGACACACCCAGGTTTCACTCTCTCTGTCTTTCTCTCTCTTTTTCCTTCTCTTCTTCCCTTTTTCCCTCTTCCACCTCAACAAATTACGTGTCCTGTGCGATGCTCCCGCCTCTGATCAATCACACCAGTGCGTCCAGCAGGCCATCATCGCAACCCACCTCTCCCATTTCGCCCATCCGAAAAGACTTCACCAAGCAGCGCAAATTGAATGGCAACGGCCTTCATCCGGACGCGGCTGTGGTCGATCTTGGCTACCCACGGCGCAGCGAGGGCCGTCCCTATTTCAGTATCAAGGACAAGGTCCTCGCCCCAAGCAAGTTCTTTCGCTATACCGGACGCAAATACTATCGCACGCGAACACGGTGGTGGAAGCTCTTGCTGATTGCAGCTGGCGTTTTCTTGATCCTATTCAACTATATGCCGTTTTTTAATTTCGTCAGTACGATTGAGGAGTCGAACGCAGCAAGGTCAATGATGATGGGCAGCGCAGGGCGCGACCAGATTGTGCTGTATCGTATCATTGGCAATGATCTCCCGCCACGCCACAAGGAGGGCCAGACCCTCTCCAATCTCCATTTCATCCTCGCTCACGAACCATCCTTCCCAAACACCCGCAAGATCTTCTTGCTCAACCGTATATCAAATCCGAGCAACGAACACGCCATCATTGAATTGCTCAAACAGTACCAGATGGAGTATATCCGAATCCCGTTCGACGAACAAGAGTACCAGCAGCTTGACTTTCGACTCGAGGATTTCCCTGAACCAGACTTTTTGCACTCGGACGACTACCGCCGCTTTTCCAAGGTCTCCAAGCTGCGTGCCCTGGACTATACCTACCACGATAAGAATCTCTATGCAATGAATAATGTAAGTTCCAAGGGAAAAGAGGGAAAAATAAGGAGAGGGGCGTTGATTGTTCTTTGTTTTGCTGATTTGGGCACGCATATATTCTAATTTCACAGAACGGAGGTCGTAACATGGCGATCGAACACGGCCGATCCATTCGAAACGCAAAGTGGATTATGCCTTTTGATGGCAACTGCTACCTGAGCCACAACGCTTTCTACGAAATTAAGAACCAGCTCGAGCGCTACGGCGCAGACACAAAGTATTTCGTCGTCCCCATGACGCGTCTCCTCAACAACTCGGTGCTGCTGAACCACCAGGACGAGCGGCCCAAAGCCCCAGAGGAGCCACAGATCATTTTCCGGTTTGATGCGACAGAGGAGTACAATCTCAATATGCGGTATGGACGGCGGAGCAAACTCGAGTTGCTTTGGCGGCTTGGCGCGCTCGAGAACCGGCGCCTGAATCGACCGACGGTGCCCTGGGAGCCTGCTGAGCAATCTTACAGCGAAGACAAGGGTAACTTTCGGACCATTGGCTGGGTGTTCCGCCTGTTTTCGGGCAACCCTCAGCAGGAAGAGAACAAAAAGGAGGCGTCCTCAATCCGTGCATTCAACCGCCTGCTGGCCATCCAATCCTCGCTCGACACGCTGGATGAGACTATTGCACGCAAAAGCTTCCGCCAAGACCGTCTCTTCCTCTACAACGAGACAGAGATGGCCCGCGTGCGGCATGCGTACTGGAGCAAGGACGAGGCAGTCGTGCCCCTCCTGGATCGTCTGGCGGTGCAGGCAGACCAAATTATGCAGGATGCGCAGGAACGTCTGGCCCCGATGGCGGATGTGCTTGCCGAGGAAGGCGAAGCAGACGACAAGGCGCAAGCGGGCGATCACCCGGGCGGCCAAGCCGCTACTGTCGAAAACGTGGGCCCGATTGCATTGAATGTGACCATCCTGACCCTGGCCAGCTATTTTATGGGCAACGAACGGTACGGACGGTGCGCGGCGAACCTTGTTCGGATCCATTTTCTGAATGAGTACGCGGTGGAGGACCAGGACGAGTACAGCTCGGCGCGCACGATCCCAGACAACACGCAGGTACTTGACTTCTTGTCCGACCAGGGATACTCCTTCCCAAGCCTGAATCGTGTGCCGCGCGTCGTGCCCAAGTACAGCAGCAATCGGATCCTTAACACGTCGGATCTAACCAAGACCGACATCACGACCCTGCTCGACTCGATGCGGCTGCTCAAGCGCACGCAGGCCTTGACCCACAAGGAGTACATTGAGCTGCAGACTGTAATGGCCGAATTTTTGGAGTATCTCGTCACGAGTCCGACGGGTATCCATCTTGCGCAAATGACGGACCACCGTGGCGTGCTGTACGACCTCCAAGTGACCGCGCTAGCGGCATTTACGGATGATGTGCGTCTGTACCTGCGTGTCGCGAACCGGTGTCGGATGCGTATTGGCAAACAGTTTCTTGGCGACGGTTCCCAGCCCTATCAGGACGCCTTTATCCGTACACGTGTTCTCCAGCAACAACAACAGCAACAACAACAACAGTCGAACCAGAATGACGAGTGGCGCATGTTGATGCAATACGAAACGCTGAACCTGCAATACTGGACCATGTTGGCGCGTGGCATTCAGAACGCAGGCGTGGCCAAGGACATCTGGCAATATACCGCCAAAAACAATGGCCAGCTGTCCAGCGCCGTGGCGGCCCACCTGAAAAAGTATGTTGGCGTCACTGACCCGCAAGCCAAAATGCAGCTTGTCCCACTGGCGCATATGGCCACAGCTGCTTCGCGTGCGTCAGGCAAGACCGTGTCGGATATTGGCTTCACAAGAGCTCAACCAGAGGATACATACTCCCTTATCTATCTGCTCACCGCCTAGACCTTTTTTTTTCTTTTTTTGCTCTGTTATCCACTCATTCTGCTTCTTCTCTCATATACTTGACTTTCATCCACAGAGTCGCATATCCCCCTTTATACACGCACACGCACATACATCTGAACAATCCCTCTCATTCTTTCCCTTTCTTGTTTCTTTTTCATTATTTGGTAACACCTCTACACACACCAGACATGTTTTGTAAATAGTGCGCATAAAGAAAATCCCCAAAAAGAAAAAGAAAACAAGAAAAAAGTATACGTGAACATAATCTGTTTCGTGCAATCATTAGTATCCCATCTCGCCAAAAAAGACAAGAGGCATTTCAGGTGAATTCTTGATGTAAACTGATAGAAATCAACACGTTTCTGTGGAGCTCCCTCCTCGCAAGAGGCCAGCGCCTAAGAAAGATGCCGATGTTGAAGCTGGTTGACTCCTTTGAGGGGGACATCCGTAGTAGTCGCCAAGACCGGATGGATTGGAGGCTGTGCTGTTGAGAAGGCACAAAGATTGGGATAGCGGAAAGCTTGCGAGTTAAATGCACTCGCCACACAGCGATACGCGAGTAATTCTTTGGTCGCCTCTCCCCCAAACTCCTTTTGCATATCCCTACCCGATTTCTACATGAAAGCCGCATTGAAAACATCAAAGAGACTCATAGTAATCACGCTAAATACCTCATTGTCATTTCGAATAACTAAAGGAGATTCTGGCTGGCGCTATTCTTCTAAAAATTGGGTTGCGAGAAGAGCCCAATAGCCAAAATTGTTTGCGAAAATGTGTGCAACCTATCCACCTGTCTATGAGCAGAACACAAATTGCAAAGATGGATGATGATGGCCCGCTGAGCTTTTACACGACCGGTGCCATAAACGACATGGGATACTAATGTAATGAACGGAAAGAAGGAAACAATAATATAAAAAGGCAATAGCATGCATGACGTTTCTGATTAAGCCACGAGAGTACGAGAAGCTGATATTTCTACTTTGTCTGTACATGCGTCGAGGAATACGCTATCGTGAAACATGACATCGGATGCGAAAAGGGACACCGATACGTCCGAGTTGCATACGTATAGATAATTCCCAAATTAGCACCCGGCTATCAGATCGTATAAAAATACTATTGGGACGTTGATGGTCGACCAGAGCTGTCATATACCACCGTAACTGTTAGGAAACGCCATGTATTGGACGAAGACTTCCATACACTAGCGCTTACATTACAAATCATGGTATCTATCATTCGTGACAAGTCATCCGTGCCTACATTAATGGTCTACAAGGTGACAAGAAGTCCCAACTTCTTCCGATACAGTACCCAATGCATACATCTATCTTCAGCACCACGCCTAGGTATCACCTATGAGTGATTAGAATATGAAGCCGTCTTCAAGGTAAATTGGTAACATTACATGTAAAGTTGATGTTATACACTATCTATACAGCATCATGTATGACATGGAATAGTACCAAAGCATTTTATATTTAGATCAGCTATGAAAGCCATAGGTATGATTATAGGATTGCAAGCTCGTCTGCGAATTGTAACATTTTTGAAGAAAAAATACATATGGACAGAGTCATCATTATTGTGCCTCGTTATTCTGATTTCCAGTGCCATTGTCGTGTGTCTCGGCCCATTGCTTGACGTCGCATTCCCAATGGATATCGTACTGTCCTAACCAGCCGGTGCGGACCTTCTTGGCGCGACGGAAACCATGCTTGCGTTCCAGGACATGGGCTGCGGCGGACTGACACTCGTTGGTAATGGCAGAGACGGTGTGAATGTCGTGTTCGTTTGCCCAAGAGAGGGCGCGGCTGATCAAGATGTTGGAGAGGCCACAGTTTTGGTATTCGTACTTGACAGCGAGGCGCTGGAGGGTAGCGGTATGGGGAGCATGGGCAACGGCAAAGGTGCGGCCTTGTTTCCGGTTGTCGGGTTGATTTTCGCGCCAGCAGGCCAGAGCAACCATACCGCAGGGCTGACCGTTGGCCTCGAGCACCCAGAGATGAGAAGGCGTCGGGTTGGCCACCTTTTCGCGTACCATTTCCATGGCTGGCTTGGCATCCTTATCAAAGGTCACTCGCTTCTTCTTTTTCTTCTTTGACGAATCTTCTTCTAACGGCTCCTTCTCCTCTTGCTCCTCGTCTTCCTGGTCTTCTTGGACGACGCGCTCGTACTTGACATAGTTGAGGTAGCTGACTTCGGGGTCCACCAAGTCATTCTGACGCGCCGATTCGATCCGATTGACCATTTCAAAGCGATCGGTCAGGACAAAGAGGGCAGCGAAGCCGACAACGATCCAGGCCAGAGTCAGAAAGACACGAAGGGCGGTGCCAGTCCAAGACGGTACATCCATATCGCTCACGAGAACGGGTACGATGGCCATCAGGTAGGCTTCCATGGCAATCCAGACGGTCCATGTCACAGGCGACCACAGCTTGTGTTTCACGCCTTCCGGGACAAGAACAAAGTAGGTTGAATAGAACAAGAAGTCTACATGGTCACGGTCCGCGGCACGGTAGGTACGCAGCACGAGCTTCAACTCCTCCTCATTCGTAGTGCTCGTATTGCTGTTGCCGTTGCTGGTAGTATTCTCGGCGCTGGCGTCAGCCATGAAAAAAAAGAGAGAGAAAAAAGAAACTTTGGAAATTGTTTGTATGTGGAGAAAGCATGAAAAAACGCCGTCCAGAATATAATCTTTTTGCGGACACCTTGTTTGAATACGCGAATCCACATTTGTCACATACGTATTCTCCTATGGTCTGATAGAATAGAGTGGTTCCGTGTTAATTACATATATACCACGTAGTAGTAGTGTAGTCCGAATACGTAATATAGTGCGCCGTGTAACTGCAGATCATTTTGAGAGTGCTAGTGCGCGGGAGATGTCACCATCTTACTCAGCCAAGAGTCGATATATCGATGCGATGTATGTGTATTATATGTGTGGTTTTGAAAAAATGCAAGCAAGTAAATAAAAAAAAATGTGCAAGATAACAAGGATGGGTGTGTGCGTGTGTGTGTGTGTGTGTGTTTGTAGTGGAAGTGGTATCTATCCTTGTGCCGATCGCAGATGGATTTGGGAGTATTTTAGTTCTTGCTGATGATGCAAGAACCAATGTTTGAGGTCGCTCGAGTGTTTTTGCCCAATCATGAAGACTATCCTATTATGAGTATTGTGCGCAAATGTGTTCCTTCTTCACTTACGCTCTTTCTCAGTTTCGTCAATCTTGTAAAGGAATTCTGTACCATAACGTGCGGTGCCTGTTTCCGAATAATCCATCACATCTTTAATTCGTAAACGGAAAGCCTATAAAGACATGTTATATTTAATACCGATCAAAAGATCATTTTCCCTCGTTACCTTGTATAACAACTCATGGAGCTCCTTGTCAAACATGAGATTGACGATACGATAGCCAAAGAGGTAAAAGTAAGGACAGAGGCTGTTGAGATCAGCACTCGTGGCACTCGCCTCAATGCTGTTACGGACACGCGGTGAAAAGCTCTTGGGCACCTCAACATTGATGAGTATTTCACTAGAATCTGCTTCAGTCTTTCCTGTCTCTATAAGAATAAAACGCCCTTTGATTTGATTTACCCTGTGCTTGGGAGTCTATTCTCAAGTTTAGCAACCGACAACAATAAAAATAAAGAGGCTCTTACTTGTATTGCGCTAACGGTTTAGCCAGCCAGTAAGGCAGCTCATGCTTTGATTCAGCTGTCACCTAAATACATACCATGTTGATTCATGCTTTGAAATGTCGCCACAAAACTCTTCCTTACTTGAGAGTGATCACCAAGGACATTGACCTCAGAGTCAATGGCGACTTGAAAGATGCATGGTACTTTCTGTATAATAGGTTAGTTTCATTAATCCCATGGTAGCAGACGCACATTTTGCTCAGCGAGAATAATGTCAATGTCGTAGTATTCGTCGTTTTCCATTAAAAAGTGAGCAAAAGAGGAAGGGGTAACAAAAAAAAAAGAGGACACTTCTTGACTCTCCGCACGCAATAGCCGAAAGAATAAAACGCGTCGCGCGTCCATGCGCGTAACGTATCCGACACGAAATTTCTTGCGGAGGGAAAATTGAACCGCGTGAATATCGTACCGATCAGCTATTTCTAGCTAGTACACTTCATCCGACGCTCAAATGTGAGTACCGTAGTCAAAGTTTTTTGCCACCCTCGCCGCTCGTCGTATCTTCGTTACGGTTGCTTGCTGTGCCTGATGTACGAGGCGATCAAATGTGCTCAGGTCCTCGAGACCGTTTGACTTCTAGGACACGACCTCGCGACTCTGATGAAAGCAGGCAGACACTGTGCAACGTGCCAATTGTAAGCCTGAAAGTTGATCATCATGCTATGAGGAGCGAGAAGGTGCTAATGATATAAACACTTTCATATCAGTTTCGGGTCCAATGCGACAGCCAGCCTTGCAATATAGATAGAAATCTTTAATCATAAAAAAATACAGACGAATGTCTTATTTTTCTCTCTACATGCAGCAGGATGACTCAGTTCGTACTAGCTAGCGATGGGGTACCTGCTGTGGAGGAAAATCGTGCATCTGTGTCTTCGCTCATGAAACTTCCTTGCTTGCCTGCTGCTTTCCGACGCTCACATGCCCATCGGATGCCCTTCTCTTGTGCGGTATACATAAAGTACTCATCCAGGAATTGACATAAAGCAGCCACGGGTACTGAGCCTGGCATTAGAAAAGGAAAGAAGAAGAGAGAAGGAGCAATGATTGTAGTTTACCTTGGCTGGCTATTTCTTGCGCGGTTGCGTGACGCTGAACAAGCGACGTGCAGAGCGTCCAGCGCATCATGACTTGTCTTAAATGCTCACCATCTTTGGGCGTGTCCTGTATAATCGTATAAATATGAGCTATCTATTTTTCTGGCAGTTTACCAGGGATGTACCTCGAGACACGTATCAACAGTCTGGTCTACCCACATGGTCCAATCGTTGAAGCTGGCTTTTGTCCGGATCAACTGCTCCAAGGCATCAACTGCATAACAAAAAGAGTGAGATGGAAACCAATGCATGTCTTTGCCACTCACATCGCAGTGTTAAAAGCCCAGGGCTTATTCCTGTTAGGCTTGCTACCTCATCCATGATGAGAGACACCGGAAGCTGAGCCCAGCTCTCAAATAAGGAATCCAAATGACATTTGGCGTTCTGTGCGAGTCTATTGAGTCGTAAGAGCCGCTCCAATTTAGCACCAAATAGCATGGCCACTGTATTTATGATATTTGTCAGGTTCCGTACTATGCGCGAATGTTGCGAATCCATACCGTCAAATTTTAACTGAAGTAATTGTGCTGGATAGCCAAACATGTGTTGTGGTATGTAGACCTCCATTTTGTCCACGAGTGCGAGGAGTCGCTGCTCTGTTTCTCGACTCACAGGTGCATCCAATGAAGGCATGTGCATGCTGATGAGGGTCTACAGTCGGTATTAGCGTAATAAAGAGATTGTTTGCTGTCATACATCGTAAAGACAAGCGTCCCAGCGCCAGATGGCTTCCCAGATCCCGTCGTTCTCATTGAGCAGCTCTCGGAACTCCATATCCAGTAATTCGTAAAAGTCACGGTCCATAGTCTGAATTGTCTCGGGCGAAGTGATATTGGTGAGAATACGAAGGCAATGGTTTTCATACGAGGCGGCAAAAGCTGTGGCGAGCGGGGGTAATGAGGCCGGTGCGACAAAAGACGGGAGGCGCTTTGCATCGATTAAAGTTGTTTCTACGGGTAGTGGCGGTTCTGGCTGCTGTAGCTGTGGTATGTCAGGCTGGTCAGGTACCGACGTCTTTTCGTGTTGGCAGCTGGTGTTTTCAAAAACGAACTGAAGAGGGACATCTTGACCGCGTCGCCGGATACCCGAGTAATAATAACGCGAATCGCCGCGTGTGCCCAAACGACGACCCACCACGTCGGGACAAATACTCTTCAAGAGCTTACCGAGTACTGCACTGTGAATAGGCTCATCCCCAGGTTGAAAAGGGAATTCATTCTGGTAGTGCTCGTTCACTTCTGATCGCAGTACCGTACTTTCCTTGGAGGCTGGCTCGTAGTTGTTCTTCAACCTTTATATTCAATAAATAGAGTCAGGTCCCTTTTTTTTAAAAAAACACACTCACGCGCAAGAAAACTACCATTCCAAGAGTGCGTCGCGTTGGCGTGCATAATTGTCTTTGGTCTTTTTACGATGAGCTGCCATGAGGCAATAAAAAGGAAAAAGAGAAAGAAAAGCAGCACACACAGAGAGAGACACTCCGCTTCCAACAGGAATGATAGAGAATCGAGATGACATGCATGATTTATTGATTTTTATAACTCGGGCTGGCGAGCCGCCAGCTCTTCATCCGATGCCATGATGGCAGCATCCCAATACTGCTCCACGTGCCATTTACTGAGTTCTTCTCGGGCCATTTTCTCGCTCTCGAACGACCGCCAGGTAAACTTTCTAAATGCCTTATTGTTGACTTGTCCTTCCCAGACTAGAAAGCACTTGTTGTCGATATTGGGGTCGATATCAAAGTTGCCTTTCTTGGGCGCTGGGAGGTCGTTCCAGTCGATTCGTCGTAACATCAGCTTGCGGTAGGCTTTTATACTTTTAGGGCCACCTTCGACAATGACTAGATGGCATTTGGGGTGGATAACAACCATGCCCGTAAGATCGTACTGCTCGGCATTCTTCATTATCTTGTACTTGTGCTTGGGATGAGCACAGTTTTTGATTCTAGTGAGAAGAAACGAAATGAGTGATACAGCGTTAACAATCACCCTTTCTATACTTACTTGAAAACAGCGACCTCATTGCTCTGCTTCTGATCTTCTTTGAGTTTATTGGCAGTCTTCTTTCTGCGTTCTTCCGGTGTCAGCTTGCGCTGTTCATTTGCCATCTCGTGTTGTCGCTGTCGCAGAGCCATCTCTTTCCGCACACGAGCTTCGACCTTGGTCGGGTCCTGGATGGCCTCTTCTCCAAGGACGCGCATCAGATTGCTAATTTTAACTATAGAAACAAGTTTGTGAGTGACCAAGCTCAAGATTCACAGTGCAGCGCTTTTACCCTTCGGTGGATCGGGAGGCAGGAGACCCAAACGGATCTTGTCTTGTTTTTCTTTTTGAGCTTCTTGTCTCCGCTGCCGCCGCAGCTTTTTCTGTTCTTTCTTTGTAAGCATGAGCGAACGTAGAACGGGAGGCCGATTTTGCTCCTGTGGCGGCTTAATAGGGATGGGATGATGAACGTAGAGAGTGACCAGCTGGCCGAGCTCGTCCGGGTTGACCGGCGACTGATCCAGATCGTCATACGTCTTGTTGGCCAGCAGAGGAGCATCCCACCACTCGACGACCGGTGGAGGCTCTTTCTATACCAGAGGATAAGTATTCATTGAAGGAGCGTGGCTTTAGTTTCTTACCTTCAGTGACTTTTCAGAGACACCCATTTCGGTCTCGACGCCAGCCTTTTTGGCATTTTGCGTGATCTCCTCTTTCAGTTTCTCGAGACGCGCCTTGGCACGTTCCTGCTCTGCTTTCTGGACATATTTGCCGGGCTGAACAAACTTGAAACCACGTGCACGTCGGACGGCAGGCGTGGCCTTGACGCCGAGAGACGGGTCGTAATATGGGTTCTTGGATGTGTCTTTGAATTCAGCAGTCGGGTCCTCGATCTTGAGCACCTTGACTTCTTTCTTGGGAGGTGCTTTTGCCTGTGCATCATCAGGTAAGTTATCTGTAAATGCATTGTTAATGTCTGCTTACCCTGTTGGCGGGCATATCGCGTTTAGGTATATGGTCGAGCATGGCTCGCAGATCGATCCCTCCCTCCTGGCTGGGAGAAGGCCGCTTCGGTGCTTTGCCGGGCGATCCCATGGCACTCAAGGGCTAACAATTTAAAAAAGCTCCATCAGAATCTCATTACTTCACTGTTTTTCTATTATGAAACATACCCCATTGTTTCCGGCAAGACGAGCTTTTGCTTCTGAGATACGTTTCTGCAAGTCGAGTAGGTTGACACCACCGCCATTACCCGAGTCCGAGTCGGAGGGGCCGGTTTGAGGTGGAGGTGGAGCGGATCCAGAGTGAGAGTGAGAGAATCGGCTGGAACGTTGGGATCGGGGCGATTGAGGCGATGGTACGTGTTTGGTGACTCTGGCAGGCCGAACCGACGAGGAGGGCGAAGACGAGGAGGACGCTGCTCGTGGTGGTGGTGGAGAGGATTGTTGTGGTTTAGACGCATTGAATTTGGCCAGCTTGGCCATGACTTCTGCCTTTTTGGCTGCCAAGAAGTCCTGTTGTAAAAAGGAGGATCAGCACATGGCGTAGTATTAGATTGGACAACATACCTGCTGCGAGTCGGACATGCGTCTAGAAGCGAGTGCGTGAGGATGTAAAGAGAGAGAAAGAGACAGAGAGACAGAGCGCGTATAGACTGCGGTACTTGAATGATCCTACTTTTTGGAGGCGGCTTGTTTTCTCGCAGAAAGTTATCTTATAATTTTTTGTATTCTCGGTTCCTCCACTGATCGATCACTGCCATGGGTCGATTCCAGCCTCTCGACGATCTCAAACCCAAAGCCGTCTACGACTCCTCTAAAAAGGTTCACGTCAAGTTTGACGACGACGACACAAAACCACCTCCTACCAAAGGTGTCAAGCGAAAATCGACCTCGGATTCCACTGCTGTCAAAAAGCAAAAGAAGGACACACCGTCCAATCACAAAAAACCCGCTCCCAAGAAGAATGGCTTCAAAAAGGATGCAGCCAAGCAGTCTACAGACAAAAAAGCCGGAGATACTCCGTCTAAAAAGCCTGTTTTAAAGAAAGACAGCAAGCCGAAACCTGTCTCCAAACGAGCTGCCGAGATTGCCGAGAAAAGTATGTCTATTGCATGATAATTAATAATACCCTCGTTAATTTTGGAGTTTAGAACTGCAAGAGAAGATCCAGCGCATTCGCCGAAAAAAGATGGATAAGCGCTTGGCCAAGAAGCACAACAAGGTATGCCATTACTGTTATAAATCTGTTATGGTTCATCTTACCGAATTTTGACAGGATCCCGCCCCTGGATTGCATCTCAGGCCAGAAGCCATTGAAAAGAAACTTATCACACCCGACATTCAAAACTTTATTCGCTATATTCTCGACGACGTGGCCGACAACCGCATCCCCAGCTGGGTCCAAATCACACAGCGCTCCCAAGTCAAACATGTTGTGCTTGTGAATGCGCAGGGTCTCGATATCGGTGACTTTGGCGCACCGGCTGATCGTGGCACCACCAAGACCATCGACTTGAAGCAGATGCCATCCGATACCACCGCAAAGCAGACGATGCCCTTCTTGACGACTGCCTTCTCCCATCTTTTCATTTACAAAATTCCTGGCCACCGAGGAGTGATCAATTCTGTTGTCAAGGAAATGCTTCAGGTGCCACTAAGCTCTACGCAGATGGCCAAGCGGGGCTCGTCAGATAAAGAGGGTAAAGATGGACTGCATTGAATTATTAGGAGCATATGAATTGACCTATCTATATAGCCTTTGCCAAACTGACAGAAGAGGAGAAACCCATGTTCTTTACCCTGTCGCTCGAGCAAATGCGAACAAATGGATACCCGATACCCACCTGTCTTGATGCCAGCGTGTCCCTTGAGGAAGACTGGAAGGAGACTAAACCGGCTGAAACTGAAAGCAAAGTCAAGACGCTGATGGGTCTGGATTGTGAGATGGTACAGACACCAAGCGGTTCCGCTCTGGCGCGTGTATCACTTATCAGCGAAGGTAAATAGAATGGGCTTGGGTACACAAATCACATACTCAATGTGTATGTTTAGATGGCAAGACCTTGCTGGACGAGATCGTCAAGCCCAAAGAAGAAATCACAGATTATTTGACTCAATACAGTGGTATCACGCCCGAGCTCATGAACGGCAAAACAATCTCTTTGCGCCGTGCCCAGAAGTACCTTCGTCGCCACGTCAACCACAATGTGATCTTGGTGGGTCACTCGCTAGAAAACGATTTGAAGGCACTCAAGATCACCCATCCTTACGTGGGTGATACGTCGCTGCTTTACGACCACTGGCGTGGCCCACCCTTCAAGCCAGCCCTGCGCGTCCTATCACAGCACATCCTGAAGCGTACGATTCAGAACCACGGCAAGGAGGGTCACGACTCGGCTGAGGATGCCATTGCTTCAATGGACTTGTTCCGACTCAAAATCAAGCACGGCCCCCAGTTTGGTCGCTTCGCATTTGAAACCGAGCTGCTATTTGACCGTCTCAAGAAGGCCCGCACATCGTGTACGAGCGCCCTTCTCGAGTGCGCCGATATTAAGGACAAGGGCGGTAGATTCCGGTCGGGCGAGAATGCAACTTATACACGGTGCCGGACCAACGATGAGCTTGTCGAGAAATCCGCGCAGTCGGTCCAGGAGCGCAATTTTGTGTTCTCGTCCTTCAGTCCTATCGGCGGTCACGTGGATAAACGACTGCCTGAAAGCGCTATCCCGCAGGTCGTGCCAGAAGGCGCTCAGAAGGACGCGTCTCAGCAAAGCCTGGCTCGTTTCGATGAGCAGATCAAGCGCTTATATGATGCCTGTCCTCCTCACACTGTCTTTATCGTCCTTGGTGGTAGAGGCTATATTCCGGAATATGAAAGGTGAAACAAAAGGAATCTATCTTGACTAGCATACTTATGAAAACTTTATCGTTTGATAGGCTCCTTGAGTTGTACAAGATTACCCACGACATCAGTGGCAATCTCGTCACTAATGCTGAGGGTGCTGTGTGGACTCCAAAGAACGAGAAACAGCTAGCTACTTTCAATGCGCAAGCACGCATGACGGGTATGCTGGTCACCATTAAAAAGTAGTGTTCTATTTAGTAATGGAGAATAAACCCCTCAACTGTTTATTGGATATTTAAGCTGCTTCTGCTTTGTAATGAACGAGAAGATATTTCCAAAAATTTATCTTTAAGCAACAGTTGTGCTTGTGAATTCAGGTCGATAGCTGATCTACGAAGACGCAGCGAACGCCCTGGACAATGCTGTGACAGAACACAGCCATAGACTTATCGTAGTTCGTAATAACGAAATCATTTCTGCTCCTGTCTAACCCCTTTTATCGGCTGTCAATCACGAGCGATCTTGACATGTCAACGTAGAACGCGTGTTTGGCGGGGGGCGGGGGAAGAAAGTAACATGTTTATGCGCCTCACCGCAGCGGTAGGGACCATACCGCTTGTGTACTTATCGCTTCTGCCTGTTTCTAAGTGTCACCCTCACCCCTCACCTCGCTCCATAACAGCAACAGCATAGTAATTAGCGTGTTCACGCCCCTAGTATGCTAAAAGATATTTTCTCATATATGCATTTCCTTCATAGGTATCCGCAATTATCTTGACGGCGACAACGAAAGAAAGAACGAGGAACTTATTGAGAACAAACAACATGATGAACGAAAACAGAATGAAAGAATTAGTACCTTGTGTAGACGCGCGTGAAGGGGTCATAGAAGGAAAAGAGCGAGGCACACACAAGATCATGTAGGACGCAACTCCCACATAACAGTGAGCTCACTTTCCGACCAACTTTCCACTATTTCTCTCGTATTCTTTTTTTCATCAACTTTATACGTCCAATATTCTAGACGTATCCTTGAAAGCCACCACCCTTGTTCCTCTCGCAATATCTCATATCCCGCAATGGAACGCGCAGCTAGCGAAGAAAGAAACAGGCCCGTAATGCTGCATTTGTGTAATAATTTGACTTGCTCGTTAACACAAATAACTTCAGAAGGAGCTATGGTAATTTGACGTACGCATTCGTAGATGACATTGTTGAAAAATAGAAAGAGCCGACGCCGCAGAAGCCAGATGCTGTCCTTCAAGACCTCTTTTCCGCGCGCTGCATATTCCAAACAGCAATAACGAAAGATGAGCCCAGGATTTCTGAGACCTTTTTCTATGCGAGGAAATCAGGCCGAGCAGCATCAACCGACAACAACAAACAACGGGCATATACCATCCAGATTATAATTACTATCATCCATATAGTTGTAGGAACATGATAATCAGCTAACATTAGAGTCAAAGTAAGCCCCCTGTATAAGTGTAACAGAGGTGAGTATATTGAGCTTACAATTTATTACGTAGAACAACAATAGAGAATACTTTGGGATTTAAGTATGAACAAAATATGGCTTGCATCTGGCAAGCTACCACCTAAAATGAACTCTGGCATACGCGTCGTTTTCATGTTTGTAAGCATACAGACAGACGGTGCAAAAGGAAAAAAGAAGTAACATGTAATGCGGTGTAGTGGAAGGTATATTGTCTTGCATTTCTATACGGTAATTCTAGTACGAATCATACTAATTTCATGGCATCCAAAATGTACAGCTATGGTAGTCTGTGCTTACCATTACGTATAGTCTGATACCATTAAGCCGCTCCAATAAAACGCATTTCCTTTGTTATCGTAGAGGGAATGTGTCAAAGGCGCCTACGTGTACGAAATAGAATCGTTTGAAATAAACGTGGCTGGCTTGTCCTAGCATAATTGCAAGAGTGCCTGTTTTCATCAACTGGATCGCAGTTTTTTGCAGCGGTTTGTAGTATATAGGGCTCTGCCTCCGATGAGTCCCGTGAGAATTTCTGGCTCAAGAAACCATTGGAGCTTGAGATAGAGGCTCCAAGTTTTGTATTGAAAGTCTATTCGAGACAATGATAACTGTACTATCGTACCGCTAACCAGCTGGTCGCATACTAAATATGTATACCGAAGTTCCATGTACTGCGGCAATTCTACACCACAGTTTTTTACGGTATGATACGTCTTAATCGTGAATATATCGTCCTCGCTTGTATGATTTTAGAGTCTCTTGACATTGTTTATATCATCATGACATGGTTCCTTCACCTCAGCGTGCATTTTTAGCGGAAAGACCTTACAGTAATCAATTGATGACTCAATATTGCTCTATAAATAACTGCTAAGCTATGAACTCCTGTTTCGTTCTATTGAGCGGCCGCGGCGATACCAAAGCTTGTATCAGATGTCCTGTTTATTAGACGTACTGTGAGAAGCACGAAACGAACTTGCAACAAATAAATGTGCAGCTAAACGGCTGAGGCGCCACAATATATGTGCTAAAGTAGTACGTACGTAATACACAACAAAGACCTTCATTATCGGGCCGCTTCTCAATGCATACGTATTACCACGACAATGCAAAATGTCAATCAATTTTGATATGTCGTAGAATCCAGTATATTATGGTGCCAGGTCTGTTCGATGCTGTGTAGTTTCATGTACACATATTTGATGGATGAAAAGCTTCACACTGACGATATTATCCATCCTTCTGAAGCTGTTTCTCGGACAAGCACCTGGTGTAAGGCAGAGCCACGGCTGTAACATTCTTTACGATTGTAGACACCCAGACCATTTCTTCGTGACCATATATACTGTATTGCTTTTTAAAATAATGACTGTTATTTTACTTCGGAGATGCACCGATCGTACAGCATACTTTTCTTTCAACCTACAGGCCATGATGCATCATACAATCAAATGGCGGGAGGATGCGTACGTGATGCATCATGTTTACTTCCATGTTATGACTTGCTGCTGGGCATAAAAGGGCAAGGGAAGATTCTTGTATGTACATTTGATGCAGGTTGCCGATCGCAAAGAAAAGGGGATGTGATTTTTAGGTTCGACAGCCTCGCGTCTGTATCACCGTGAGAAAGCGCCTCGGCAATGTCGCCATATCTTTATTAGCGAAAAGCTCGTGCTTCAGAAGATGCGCATGCAGCGTTCCAAGTAGAAAATGAACTTCATACAAGCGACATTCAATAAAAGAATTATGCTGCTCTATAGGACACAATGAAACGAGTAATGTAGCAGGAAAGGCGACAATGAAAATTCAGTACACTTTCTTGTGCCTGACCCTGGCTTTCACGTACAGTAAAATTTGGAGCACAAACAGCATGGCGTGTCCGCCATCGTGGGGTGTTGTATCACAAACTCTAACCATGATGGACACGTTTCGGATAGCGTGCATGCATCTGTATATAGTGATCATGGCTTCTAGTGATAATCCAGAATGCATAGCCCCTGGAACAAAAGGCTCTATAGTTGTTTTCTATATTGCTTACATATGGGAGATAAGAAGGGTCTGATGAATCAAACTCATGACATTACTCATGATGCTGAACAAGGGAAAACGTGCGGCGTGATTTGACATTATATCAGACGCAAAGATAAGAAGTTTACCGTGCGTCAAGTATCACTGGAAAAAAGAAAAGAGATAACTCATGGCTCCGCCCAAGACGCGTGACCTTCCGTATGTGGATGCGCCGCCGTCCTTTGGCAAGCATTATTGAAATTGGTCTGTGAGCGTTCTTTTTCTTTTTTCTTTGTATTCATGATGCAGTTTTGTTTGTTGATTTAATGAAAACAGATACTATATCCTAAAAGTTGCGCGAAATGGAAAAATCAGTCTCATTTGTCGCGGTCCCTCAAGCAGACGAAATCACCATGAATAATATGCGGGTACATCGAACTATTTTTTACTGCTACTTCAAGAGTGCCTTCCTGCCGTAGCGACACGCGTACATAATGTATGCAAAGCAAACTGAGCTATCAAACTGGATACAGGGGCAGATGGTAGTTGCTGCTCGTAAAAAATTATAAAATAAAGTATGCTCCTCCTTTGTTCTTATTGCGTTGTACTGCCAGTGATTTGTGTATATTTGTCCTTCCTTCTTCTGTGCTTCTAATTTTTTTCCTTTGTATTCAACTCAAAAACAGTTCTTCCTCATCTGGACCATGTCACCTTTACTCATATTAGCATTCTTGGCCTGGGTGGGATTAACGAAGGGTGTTTCATTGGGTGATAGTGTCTCTTCAATAGCAAATTATCCATTCTACGTCATGATGGCTGAACCCGTGCAATGCGGTGGCGTACTGATATCACTGGATCCGGCGTGGGTCCTCACCGCGGGTCACTGTATCCGGAGCGCGCCCGCAGAAAGCATATCCGTCGGCTATTGCTCCACGGAACTTCGATTCCAGCGTCGCGTACGAATTGCCCAAGCTGTTGCCCACCCCTGGTACCTTGGTCTCGATAAACGGCCCCAGCCTGCCATGGTCAATGACGACGACGACAAGATGCGTTACGATTTAGGCCTGATCCGCCTCAAAGACCCTATTTTCGATGCACAGCGCATTGCCCTCGCACCAACAGACACGCTTCCAGACTCAGCTACAGTCGTCGGAATGGGCTACACCGGTCTTGGAAGGAGTCAGGCGGATCGCTTGCAGAAGGCAAAATGCTCCATTGTCTCGTCTATCACCGCCAACAATTCAGGCACCCTTGACGATAGCGGCGCAGCTGACAGTATTACTGAAGAGGAGTCTGACATGGCAATGGTTCCTGCGGAAGAGCTCGAATCGCTGCAGGACAACATGGTCTTGACAACGTCCAATGCCCGCTTGTGCCATGGCGATTCCGGTATGTGGCTGGAAAGAAAGGGAAATGGATAGAAACCCACTTCTAAAGTCAAATACAGGCGGTCCCCTCGTGAGCAGCAGCGTTACCAACACGACCCATCCTGGCGAGCCTCGACTGCTCGGTATTCTGAGTCGCATCCTAAATGTATACGATCCTGATCCGTATAAGCCAACCTGCCCTGTACCCAATCAAGAGGACACACCTACCTACAATGCCTTTGTCAGAGTCGACACCCAGCTCGAATGGATCATGAACGTCACCGGCCTGTCCAAATCGTTCTTGTACGAAGTACCATCTCAGACGTCCTTTTGGAGCCGTAACCTGTTTTGCATATCCTCCGCACGTCCAGCTACCGCGCCACAGCAAACGCTGCTCCAACTCTGCTTTTTGAGCGTTTTAATGCTTGTTTTCGTATAACAGTTCACTGCGAATGGGATTCTTACCCTTTATAACTTAATCATGTATTAGCACACGACAATGACCAACAGCAGCAGCAGGCCTCTGCGTACGTCCTCCTGTCACCGAAATTTGCATCACGTTCAACCATTTGTTTCATATCTATTCAATTCTTTGTAATAAATTCATATGTGTATTTTTAAACTGCCATTGCAAGCATATGCTTCTATGTACGGCAGGGACCAATTCTAAGTTGTACTCCGAAAGCCTAATCCTCATTCATACAGCAGTTTACGCATCTCCAAGGTCGCTAAAATGAGAGCTTTGAATGATATTCTATAATGAGTTTATTTAGCAAAATTACCTATGTAGATAGTGCATGCACCCTGCTGATTGGAAAAATAAGACAGGTATTTGAAATACAGGATTCTGCTGAGTGTTTATCGTGACCACCCTGATCAATATCGGCCTTACTTAACATACTTAACGCGAACCTTATCAAACGTTAAAAGACGGGTACATGAAAAAAAGGAAGAGGTGTGTAAACTCAAGGCTCGTAACAAGCGTAACAAGCGTAACAAGCGTAACAAGCGTAGAACAGGCGTAGAACAGGCGTAGAACAGGCGTAGAACAGGCGTAGAACAGGCGTAGAACAGGCGTAGAACAGGCGTAATAACCCCCCGCCATGTCATGACCAACGTCAAGTACAGATGCATTACCTTTCTTTTTTCGGCACATATATCCCCACTGTCCTTTGTTGTTGTTTTCCTTTTTTATATCATAATGACCAACTCTCCGCCCACGTAATCTATTTTGTCTCAAAATAAATGATCAAATTATCCTATCTCTTCTCTTCTCTTTAGTCTTGTCTTTTGTCTTGTCACGCCGTCCTGTCTTGTCTCGTTTCTTGTCTTGTCTTGCTCCTGTCAAGTACCTTCAAAACCCCGTGCTATCGAGTCCGTCGTCCCATATCTATATCCGTCTGCCTCACTTCCAGTTGTAGAGCCAAGTCTTGCTGTTCCTGCTCGCCCATTGTCTCCTATTCCTGGTTGCTTCGTATGCTCCCGGATCATTTATAAGGGTGGAGATTTAATATATAGTCCCTTGTAGATTAATTTCCTCTCTGTTGTGACCTATTGTCTGTATATCTCCTCGGTCCTTGTTATATGATTCGTCAGCTCGGTATTTACCTTGTTTGGCGGATGTAGAAAAATGTGCCTGACACCCTCCAGTCATGTGATACCTCCCGTTGTGTTAGTCTGTCTCGTTCTGTCAATACCGCGACATCCATCGACGTACATGGCTGGTAACGTGAAGTGGAACGATAACAATTGTACGGGCGTTTTCTTTTTCTCGTGCGACCTCAGCAGCTCCACCCCCCATACTTATAAGTACAACACACTCTACCGAGGCGTTTATCCAACACCTGATCGGATATTGCCTCGTACGGCAGTAAGCCACTTCCAGCCGACCGGCACGCCGTATATTCATTCCGCAGATTGCACATTCTGGGCAACCAAGTGTCTGCTACTTGTCCCACACGCACTGCATTCGCCGGTGAAATCGAATCACCGCTAGATCCATTGCTAGTAATTTCGCTCTTCTTCACCGAGCGACAAGCTTGTTTGGAAACGCACACCTTCCGTGACGATCCGAGCATCAACTTCTATACGGAATAGCAAAATCAGTAACCCGATGCTACGAATATGGAAGTCAATTATAAGCAAACAGTATCGAATACCTGTCGACAAACGGCATATTGCTCAAGCGCATCTGGGAAGAGGTGAAAAATGCTGCAAGTCCCGACTCACGAGGTCGAAAAAGGGGTGAGTATAATGACGGCGCCAAGAGCCAAGTGTTGGATTCCGATTTCTCTGATGATTCTCCTGTCGAGCTCTCTCCTCGCAAGAAGAAAAAAGTCGAAAGCACTGGAGTTGAAATGTCATTTATAATAAAATTCCAGACCCGTCCAGGTTGGATGGATTGGAAGGAGTGCTACCAGAAAGGCAGGGAGCTTCGGCTACTCATTTCGTTTTGAGAGCGGTGTCACCTTGCGCGCTGCCCGCGGTCGCTACAAGCAAGAAACTCCCACGTAATCCGCTTGTTATTCTTTGGTCTCATCTTAACCCCCCCCCCTATTGCGAATACCCCCAACCCAATGTTACATGAAGTTGTTTCAAGCATATCAAGAGGCTCATTATGATCAGGCTGAACTACGTTTCAAATTTGCAGTAAAAAAGGGATGTTAGGTAATAAATGGTGCATCTGTATTGATACACTTCGAATCGAGAGTGGCGTGTAAAAGTAAATAAAAAACAAGAGAACAGGCACCACTGGCAAAAAACCTTCCTTCATACGTGTAAAGACGCCATTACGTTGCACTAACTAGACGCCTTGATTAAACAATGTAGGTTCAGCCGTCACAGCTCATTTTCTTTGATACTATCCGGTGTATGTCATCCGGGATATATTGTCTGATTGCTTGTGCTGCCCTTTTTATCCTCCATACGGCCTCGCCCAGGTGTGGGATTTTTTATGTCTCCACCTTCAAGTCATCATCTACGCCACCTTTAACCGGCTCGCAGCAGTAGCGCTGCTTGATCACGGATACTGACTTGAATGTTGCCATTGACATTACTCCACGTGACCACCTACAGGTCGCTTCTTCGCCACACAACGTATTAACCGTCAAGTCTCAGCACTGGTACTTTCCTCCTCTGTATACTGTCTTATTTGCCTACCCACGGTTGCCATCTGTTGATCCAGCGTCGTCTCATGCAGTCTTTTTTTTTCCCTCCCCTTGTACATATGGCGAATATGTTCTTCTCACGTATTGCTTTTACAGTGCTCTGGTTGTGCTGTGTGTTTGGAATATCTGCCCCTTGGCCCGTTCTAAGTGTTGCCAGAGCAAGCGATAGTCAGTTTACCGAGGTACGCAATTATTGACTTATCATTGACCTTTGCGCGGGGGCGTGCTCATGATTCACCAGGCTCGAGCTTGCTACGAAATGCTGTCATATAAACCGTCTGTCATGGAGGACTACAGCAGATTTGAGCAACCCGTAACGAAGAACAATACGCTTTGGGCAAGTTTGCTGAATTCTCGCCAACACCCCTCAGCGCAGAGGCACCACTGCCACGGTATGCACCGTGATATTATTCCGGCCTCTGGCGTAGGCTGATCGATCGGGTTTTGTACATATTTGTTCTTCGTGGGATCATGATCAAGCATCGTATGCTCTGACTACTGTCCCTTTCTCTGCAAGTCTACCATTGTAGTCATCGCGCTAACACCCGTGCGCACTATTGGTCTTATACTCTCCTAGCCGCATTACCGGGAGAGTTCTCGCTGTGCGTAATCATTTGCCCACCTGGCGTACTTTGAACCTTTTAATCCCATAAAGCACATGTGCTGAATTGTCATCCCCAAGATCGACAATATGAACCATACCGCTGATGATTACCATGAAGGGAGGTTCGAGTAGCCCGCTGGAGTAGATATCCAGCAAAAGCAACACTAAAACGCGAAACACAGCTATACTTGCCTCACAAATAATTCCGACGCATAAGCCAGCGGTCTTTCTTTCATACCTCTTGCATAAAATTTCGTACCTTCTAAACCTCCTTTCTTTCTCGCTGTTTTCACCTTAGAAAACCTGCATTGAGATATTTCGTGAGTGTCAGTTTATTATTGAACCTGCTTCTTACTGCCCCAACGGACCCATAGCGAGGGAAAAAACAAA
Source organism: Syncephalastrum contaminatum (assembly GCA_013461545.1). NCBI lineage: Eukaryota > Fungi > Mucoromycota > Mucoromycetes > Mucorales > Syncephalastraceae > Syncephalastrum > Syncephalastrum contaminatum. The sequence goes on along the minus strand of VAFG01000274.1, from coordinate 1,296,242 downwards.
GTGGGTATGCATGTGAAATAGTAAGTTGGGCACGTCCAGTAGTTCGCCTGATCAGTTTCTTCAATATGTTCAATATGGTTTTATGTAAAATGTGAATCCAAAAGATGATTCGACTTCACGGTTGTTACGTTTGTTACGTTTGTTACGTTTGTTACGTTTGTTACGTTTGTTACGTTTGTTACGTTTGTTACGGTTGTTACGGTTGTTACGGTTGTTACGGTTGTTACGTCTATTACGGTTGTTACGGTTGTTACGGTTGTTACGGTTGTTACGTTTGTTACGGTTGTTACGGTTGTTACGGTTGTTACGGTTGTTACGGTTGTTACGTCTATTACGGTTGTTACGGTTGTTACGTCTATTACGGTTGTTACGGTTGTTACGGTTGTTACGGTTGTTACGGTTGTTACGGTTGTTACGGTTGTTACGTCTATTACGCTTGTTACGTCTATTACGCTTGTTACGTCTATTACGCTTGTTACGCTTGTTACGCTTGTTACGTCTAGTACGCTTGTTACGCTTGTTACGTCTAGTACGCTTGTTACGCTTGTTACGTCTATTACGCCTGTTACCAGTCGATTATTGACTTCGAAGTACAGTACTCCGTCATATATTCGGTTTTTTGTGCTATTTCCCCTTCTTGTTGGAAAAGTGCACCTTCCGCGCTGATCCGACCATCCAAAGGAGACTGTATCGAATATTGCTCGACAAACGGCATTTTTGCTCAAGCGCATTTGGAAAGTGGTAAAAGAAAAAAGCTGCAAGATGACAAGAGACCATCCCACTTTGATAACGAGCGTGATATCTTGGTTCTTGAAGATGCTCAATATGTGCGAGTTCCCGCGTTGGAAAAAAAAGTACCCCCGTGGTCAGATGCTGGAAACAAAAAATTTGGACAGCATGGTGCAGATTACCATCCTTCTCTCGCTCTCTTGCGAGTGTAACTTTGCGTTCAGGATACCACACCGGAGGAGCGGTGTTTGGAAAATAATGCGATGCGCGTGATTCTGTGGTTCCCTCGGCCATTGAAGACCTTCTTTTCTTTTTCTCCCTGAGTTTTTATTTCATCCCGAAAGAGGCTGTATCAAATACCCTTTGCTTGCCATGACATCCAGAGAGGATGGTATGTAAAAAAATAAATTGAAATAGCCCTGATAGTGTTATAAATATGCTTCTGCATGAATGTAGAAGTGGGCGATCTTTCTCTTTTCCAGCTCCCTCGACACTATCTTCCCGGCTCAGACAGATGTAGCAAACCCATCCTTAAGCACCAGTCGATTGTGGATATGATATCCAAGTCGTTACTGGATGCTCCACCAGCAACGTACGCAGCCGGTAACTTGGAATGGCACGACAACAGTCGTTCTGACGTGTTGCTCGTCCCGCGCGAACACTGCAAACTATCCCCAATACTGATCGAGGTTCAGCACACTGTCACTGAGTCTTTTCTGCAACGCGTGATCCGTTACTGCCTGAACGTGTATAAACAGTACGGGCGCAAGCCATTGGTGATTATTTTTGCAGTGGCAGGAGTGCAGCCACAGAGCTTTCACAGCACCTTCCAGTCGACCGACACGCCGTATATTCATTCCGCAGATTGCACATTCTGGGCAACCAAGTGTCTGCTACTTGCCCCACACACAACTGCATTCGTCGGTGAAGTCGAATCACCGCTAGATCCACTGCTAGCAATTTCGCTCTTCTTCACCGAGCGAGAAGCTTGTTTGGAAACGCACACCTTCCGTGACGATCCGACCATTCAGCTCCTGTATGGAATAGCAAAATCAGTTATGGCCGATGTCGTTACTCTGCATGAAAACTACAAGGAGACAGTATCGAATATCTGCTCCACGAACGCCATTTTGCTCGAGCGCATTCACAAGGAGGTCCAGAAACTCCCGGTACCTACCAACAAAGTCGACAAGCGCATTGCCTCTGCAGTGGAATACAACAACCGAGTCAAGCGTCAACTGTCAGACTCTGATTCTTCTGACAGCTCTTCTGTTGAGCTCCCTCCTCGCAAGAAGCTGGTACCCAAGAAAGACGCCTTGGCTGAAGCGGAGCTGTCATACGTGGCCAACTTTCGCAAATCTCTCCCAGGCCGTATGGATTGGAAGCTATGCTACCAGGAAGGAATAAAGCTTGGGCTGTTTACGTCGTTCCGGAACGGTGAAAGCTTGCGCGTTGTTCACTCACGCCACTCACACCAGTCGAGGAAATGATCTTTGGTCACTCTTTCACATCCTACCTCCCTTGCATCTTCCCCATAAGACATCAACATCACATAAGAAAGCGCATTGAATATTTAAAGGACTCATATTGATCAGGCTAACTACGTCATTTAACTAGTCATAAGAGAAACTCTGACAGTTGGCGTATGCATAATGCTCCGGGCCGTGGGCTATTTTCCTACAAAAGATTTGGGACAATACCATTGTTATTTCCAGTCATGCGCCAATATTTTCTGAAAAGAGTGTACAACCTATTCACACCGGGCTGCGAGATACCGATAAGACTTGTCAGCAGTTTTTCGTTTAAGTAGTCTATCGGCCGGTGGGAAAAAAGTGTCTATTCACACCACGGGGATGGGGGAAAGATGAAAAAGAGGGGCTGTCTATTTTCAGTCAGTCAATGATGCGCGGTCGTCTTGTTGCTATCGTGTGGTGGCCATGCGACCTTCCGCCTTGATTGTGCTTTGCCCTCATTGAAGAGTGTGCGTGTTCGGTCTTTGTCTGGGTCGGATCTCTATTCTAGGGAAAAGGCGACCACCAGGGAGGAACCTTGCCCAAATTGATCTATCTCGGAGTCTTTTTTTTGCGTATGTCACGAGGCGTATGTGGGGCCAGCAATAAGAATAAAACCTACAGAAATGAACCAACCGGCTGAAAAGAATTCCGTGGACCCAAAACAAGCAACGCATAAGGTCGAGGAAAGACAGGCGGACCAGATCATGATACCGAACCCGGTGAATGACGAATGAAAACAGAGCGCCAGCGCAATGAAGGATGGACCCGGTGGCCCGTTAGCTATGTACACAGCCGTTATGCATCTCCAGACATGCGCCCGTACTTTCTGAAAGAGTGTATAGCACCGTCATTTCCCACAATGTTTTTGTGTATCTGTTGACATTCGTCGCCATAACTGAGGTCTGCGTCATGGTGCCCATATTTGACCATTTGACCCCGTGGTTTTCAACTTCTCCTTATACTCCCCCCAAAAATACGCAATCAGTTTTGACCCCCACTTTGGAGGTCTCTCTTCTCTAAAAGCATACAAAGAGAGCGCTGCATACGCACTATGCGCTTGCACCCCCCAAACAACTCCTGGTTGCTTCTTCTTATCTGGCCTTTCCGGATTGGGCAACAATCCCTTTTTCCTTTGCTCTCTCTTTATCAAGGCCGCCTGGGGTATATAAAAGCAACCACTCCGCCCCGTCTCCCCCAACTCTAAAGAAAAGAAAAGAATATGGCCACTTTTGCCACGACTTCCAGCATGGCTCCCTCCACGCAGCCGCGAGACATCATGCATCGACGTCGGGTCCGTCAGCTTGCTACTTGTGTCCCCACACCTTACGGCACCATCCCTAAACGTCGACAACGACGACCAAAACCTAGCTCAACATCGTCCTCCAAAGTAAGTATCGGCACTGTGCTTTTGTCATTGTTTTCTTTTCTTTGTTTGCGGGGAGGTACATACGTAACCTGTGTGTGTGCTTGTCTATATCGGAAAACCTTTCATTATCGTCGCGGTGATGCCGAAAGGACTTCTACTACACGATGGTGCGATTAATTCCTAATATTGCTCCTTTTGCTGAATAAAAACGTCGGGGCTCTGTGTGCGTGTGCGTGCGTCTGTGTATATGTGTGGCAAGATCATCTCAAGCAAAGCAACTTAATCGATGAAACATGAAACTAACTCGACCTCTTTTGGTGCAGTCCTCCTCTACAGAATCCATGCCCAAGAAGCCCAATTTACCACCCTCGCCTGTCCATATGAACCCATTCCTTGACTCGTCACCATCCTTTTTTGAGGTCCTGCTCCATCGCGTGCTCTCTTCGATGGCTGGTAAAAATGCGAACGAGGAAGTCGTGGTCGGCTTCATGCCGCCGCCTTCGGCTACCAACGCAGTGACACTCCAACTTGATATCACGAGTGACCCCGCACTAAGTGATGCAGATACCTGCAGCTGTCTCGACGACTCGTCTTCCTCCTCATCTTCGTCTTCCTCCTCCGAATCCAGCTCCTTCTCGTCTGCTTTAGCGACATCACCTAGCACTTGTTCCTCCAGCACTCAGCCTTCCTCCAATGTCTCCTCCACGCCCGCAACAAGTACCAATACCCCCTCGTCATCTACCTGTGCATCTTCATCTCTCCCTGTATGCTCCTCATCAGCTGCTGCGCATACTCCGACCGGCACTGCGCTGTCGGATCTCCTCTGCGACCATTATGTCCAATCCACTACACAGCAAAACATCACATCTTCGTGCGACGAGCCATTGCCTGACGTGCCGCTCGAGACGTTTCGGATATTTGAAGCACCGTCACCGGACGATGACGAGCAATGGTTCATGTGGCAGAGCCCGGACAACTGGACGCCGGTGCATCCGAAAGAAGAAGTCAAACTTACTATCACTGAGCCTAAACAACAAAAGAAAGAAGAGATCACCCCTCGGCGACGCGACCGGCGTGTTAACGGGTCCCATCTCCGCATGATCGTTGCTGAGGCAAACATGATGCGAGCACAAAAAATCGTGGGTCCGCTGCGACCCCGTGGATACCTCCCCAAGCGCTCCGATGCATTTGTGCCGCGCCGACCTTCAAATCTGCGTGCAGCAATAAAGAGCTTTTAATATAAAACCTTGTTCCCATGATGTTGGTTCTCTGTGTATGTGTGTGTACAAGCGCCCGCTCTCTTTTTTTTTATTATTTTGGAAAGATCGAGCCATAGCGAGTGTTTTTGTGTCTGTGTGTGAATATACTGGGCGTGTGGTGTGGAGTGAGGTGAGATTGTGTGTTGAGAAATGTATACGAGAGAGAGAGAAGAGCGTAGAGAAGGGGGGAATCGGTTTCTAAGCGGAGCCAGGGAAGACGCTGCCAGCAGCGGGCGAAGGCTGCTGCTGCTGCTGAGGCTGCTGAGGGCCACCGAGAGAGCCCGAAGTCATCATCTGCGATAAAAAGACACGTATGAGAGACTACTCTTTTTTCTCTTCTCTCAAATGTTGTCATTATTATTAATTACCTGCGCAGTGTTCTGCTGCTGCATGGCTTCCTTCTCGTAGGCAACGAGAGCCTGTTCCTTCTCAATCTCGAGAGCGAGAGGCAAGACGAGGAGGAGCATAGACGTGGTCAGAACCCAGGCGCTCTTGCCGACAAAGGTAACGCCAGTCTTGCCCCAGGAAGTGACGGAAGAGAAGCTGGAGGAAAGACGGTTACGGTGCTTGAGAGGAATGATGTCCTTCAGAGCAGCAATGCGCTCCAGCAAGGACTCGTCCTCGTCGTCAAACTCGTCGTCCGAGAAATCAGAGTAGTTGTCGTCACCGTCATCGGACAAGACTTCCTCATCGACGCGGTCGAACTGATCGGCAGAGACTTCTTCCAACTTGACCATTTTGTATGATAAACTATGTACAAGAAAAAGGTTGTGGTTTGATGCTTACACGGGTGTGAACAAAAAATGCCCTTGCCATTTTCTAATGTGACCGCTCAACCTTCGCCCTATTGCAAGCCACCCCCTCCATATAGTACTATTCGCACTAATGTAATATCTTCTTTTCTTTTTTTTTCCTTCAACACAATGTCACTTGGCATATCATCTTGGAATTGCTTTATTTATCGAAGAAAGGTTGTGCATGACCATTTTTCTTCTCTATCTCTGTGAAAGAAAAAGTAATCCAAGGGAAGAAAAGATGGACTTTCCCGTGATCGAACATATTTAGAAAATCTAAAACACCTGTCAATTTATTCCTCCTTGTGGTACAATGACGAGACAAGACGTGAATTATGAAGAGATATGACAGGATACAGAGCACATTGCCTTTCATGTCGATTAGTATTATCAATGATAGATTGGGCATTGTTGTCATATGCTAATAACGTCGAGGGTTTATCGGCGACTCAAACGATAGTGTCTGTCCAAGAGTCCGCTTTGTAAGGTTGGACAGGATCTTCTAACGCAGGTTGACTCATACTTCAAACCTTCGATCTCCGCGACATATAAAAGTTTCTACCTTTTCGACTTCTTCCATTTCCTTTCTTACTACTTCTATATCATACCTTTCTCCCAACTCTTACAAAACCATGGGTTCTCTTACTGCTCTTAACGAACTCGATGACAAGCGCATCAAGTGCATTAAGCCCTTGATTCCTCCTCAGATCCTCATGGAGGACATTCCTCTTACGCTCAAGGCCGCACAGACCATTGTCGAAGGCCGTCAGCAGGCCGAGGCTGTGATTAAGGGTCAGGACGACCGTCTTCTCGTCGTCGTCGGACCTTGCTCTATTCACGACGTCAAGGCTGCCAAGGAATATGGTAAGTGTATATATATATATATATATATATATATATCAAAGGGATATGTGGCTGATCTAATCAATCTTATCAATGATCATTAGCCACGCGTTTGGCTGAATACCGCGACCAGGCCAAGGATGACCTCCTGATTGTGATGCGCGTCTACTTTGAGAAGCCCCGTACCACTGTAGGCTGGAAGGGTCTGATCAACGACCCTCAGCTGAACAACAGCTACGAGATCAACAAGGGTCTCCGCACTGCCCGTCAGCTCCTGCTTGATATCAACGAGATGGGCATCCCCACTGGCTGCGAGTTCCTCGACACGATCTCTCCTCAGTACACTGGCGACTTGGTGTCGTGGGGTGCCATTGGTGCCCGTACCACCGAGTCCCAGGTCCACCGTGAGCTGGCCTCCGGTCTCTCCTGCCCCGTCGGCTTCAAGAACGGCACCGACGGTGGTATCACCGTTGCCCTCGATGCCATCAAGGCCGCCAGCAATGGTCACCACTTCCTGTCCGTCACCAAGCAGGGTCTGTCTGCCATTGTCCAGACTGGTGGTAACGATGCTTGCCACGTTATTCTCCGTGGTGGCAAGGGCGGTCCCAACTACGATACCGAGTCGGTTAGCAAGACGGTTGAGGCCCTCAACAAGGCCAAGACGCCCGCCTTTGTTATGATTGACTGCAGTCACGGCAACAGCAGCAAAGACCATAACCGTCAGCCCATCGTCGCGGCTGACATTGCCAAACAGCTCGCTCAGCCCAAGGTCACGGGCGATAACATTACCGGTGTCATGATCGAGTCCCACCTCGTCGAGGGCCGCCAAGATATCCCTAGTGAGGGTCCCCACCGTCTCGTCTATGGCAAATCAATCACCGACGCTTGCATCGACTGGGAGACCACCGTCAAGACTCTCGATGTCCTCCGCGAAGGTGTCCGTGCCCGTCGTGCTGCTCGCCAAGCTTAAATTTCCTCTACTCATTTCATCCTATCCACGCAAAAAAAGTACCCTATGCATTTTTAATCATGTTTATAAAGTGTGCCTGTTCATATCATTTCCCTATATTATATATATATATCAATCCCTGAATGCCTTTTTTTCTGGTAATCGATACATCTAGGCAGTGTTTTCCAAGAGTCCTAGCTTGAAGGTGCCAACAATAGCACCCAGTTGGAGTTTTTCGCTAGCACCTTCGGCTAAACGATACCTAATCGGGTCTTGTCAGCGCCTAGGATGTCATCCGGTCGTTTTGCACTTACTCAATATCGGCCAGGCTCTCGTAAAGACGAATACGCATACCGTCAGAGATATCAAGATACTGACAGTGTTGGTACACTTCTGTGAGAATATCTTGAACGGCAAGACCTGCATCGCGTTGCAGCCTCTCGATGTGTGAAAGGGCAGTGCTGAATTCTTGGTTATTCAGCCAGTCCACGATACGCTGGATGTCCTGAGGTTGAGGGTGGCCCGTACAGTTATAGATGGCAGCCTCGTCGACCAAGTCATATGCAGCATGGCATGCTTGCAGGATATTCAGTGCGCGACGCATATCACCCTTGGACAATGTCAAGAGGGCTTGTTTGCCTTCAGGCGTGATATTCACACTGCTGTCTGGATCAGTCTGTGAGGTCGCCATGGGGTGATAAAACTCACCTTTCATTATGAATAATATACTCCAGCCGCTTGTCAACTTGGTCCAGCTCCAAAGGCGAGAAGCGGAAACGTGTGCAGCGTGATTGAATGGCAGGTATGATTTTGCTAACGTAGTTGCAGATGATGCAGAACCGTACGTTCTTTGTGTATTTCTCGATCACTACCCTTTGTAAGCCATGCTTTCAATTATTGTGATATGCTATTATTTTTACCTCGGCGCAAGGCTGCCTGGGCAGCTGTAGTCATGGAGTCGGCCTCATCAAGGATAATCAACTTGAAGCCCGTGCTAGAAGGAATTAGAACTATGAGTGGGTTTACTGACATATGTGTCACGTGTTGGTAACGATCGTGTACCTCCAGATAGTACGCATACTGGCAAAGTTCTTGATCTGTTCACGCACGACATCAATACCACGATCGTCCGAGGCATTCAACTACAGGGGACAATTAGTAAAATTGGAGTGAAAAGGAAAAGGGAGTTTACCTCGAGAATCATGGACTTGTACTTTTCACCATAGATTTTGCGAGCGCAGGCAAGGATCGTCGAAGTCTTGCCCGTGCCTGGTGGACCATAGAACAAAAGGTGCGGAAGACGTCCGGAATCGATAAACATTTCGACTAAAATGAAGTCGCATGAGCATGCTATTATGAACAGGGAAGTGTGACTCAACTCGTTGAAGTGATGTCCTCGTGCGAGACGAGATCATCGAGGGTCTTTGGCCGGTATTTTTCGACCCTATACACGCAAAAGTTGTCAATGGCAGGTCAGTCAACTCCATTTATAACATACCAAGGGAGATTGTCTGTCTTGGTGTCTTTTTTCGGTGCTTTTCCTTTGCCCTTATCCTTGGAAGTGTCGATGGCGCTCATGCTTGATATTCTTAGGCTGTCTGTGAAAGAGTGAAGGAAGCTCTCTATTTCGCGTCACGCGTCGCGAAATTTTGTGGTGCGCGTTTCCAGGCGCGCTTTATTTTGTCCAAATCAAGGCTTTACTGTTAGTCTCCTTTTACTAAGCTATACAAAGAAACATAAAAGGCCGGAGTCAGTATGCGTGTCTTCTCTTCTTCAAGCATTTCTGGCTTTAATATGTGCTATGTAGTTGCTTCAGTACCAAGCCTTACAGCTATGAAGACTATATAATGGGCTGGTTATGTGAACTCCCTTGCATTAAAATACAATGCAAAGGTATTCTCCTTATTTTCAGTCGTCTATCGTTCTATAAGACAATGAACTAGATCTCACTATATGGTTATATGCTCCTATAGAAAAAGAGAGTGAGGGACAGAGGATAACAATGAATATATGGTCTTCAAAAGGTCCGAATTCATTTTTGTGGCTTTAGAACTGCTTTACTGCTTTCACCGACATAAGGAATGAGCGCGTTGGCTGGTACCGATGGCATGGCGTCGGTAAGCGTGCTCCACCGTCTGCTCAAGGAAAAGCATGACAAGCCAGGCGACGTCGATGCCGAGAGTCAATTCTATAACAAGACGTTGGAATACCTAATGTCCGGTCAAGCTAACCAGCACTGGTGGTGTTCTGAAGATCTACGCCTCATTGTGCTCGAGACCCTTTGGCTCTTTTCTTTACCACCTCACGAGAGTATCGATCGCTACAAACAAGCCCTCGCTGACCAACTCAACTCCTGCTCACTCTGTGTTCAGAAGTACTACAAGTCCAAGGGAACCCTTCGTCAGAGGTAACAGCCTTTTTCTTTGTCTTTTTTGTGCATGCGCGCAGCAATTGATATCGAAAGTTGCTTAGATACCAAAAATTGCATGACCCGAACGTCCTCGACGACTTCTTCGGCAAGCTCGATGCCTTTGACTCTCAACGCACCCTTAGCTCGTTACAAAAAGCGATCAGTGCGACGCAGTTGGTCATGAACGAAGAGATCAAGGGTATCGTTACGAGTATCACGCTCGATCTCCGGATCATGCGCGACCCGCTGTGCGACCGCGCAGTGTGTCAGCTTTTTGACAAGATGCAAACCAACGCGGCTTTCCCCACCGTGTCTGCGGACTGCACCACTGGTCTTGTCTTTTGCTCCTTTCATCATCATCGCATTATCCGCATGTGGGCTCGGAAAATGCTCAACACCTTCCAAAAAGATCACGTCGTGCTCGGCGAACTCGACGACGAATTGCGTCTGGTGCCCAGACGGATCTCTGGCGATCTTCATGACGATGCAATTGTCGAAGATATGGGCGAGCGCTGGAAGGCGCTGCACCTCATCCTCAAACTGCTGCCGGCCGAGCACGTGCAGGCCCTGTTTACCGAAACAAGCGTCTCTCTACCCAGCGTCATTGCAAAACAACTGGCATCCAAGGCCCTACCCTGGTTCTCTGAGATCCTTCGCACCTTACCCGTCCTTCTCGAGCGATTAGGTGAATCGTTTTGGGCTCAAGAGTACATGAACGACATCTACGAGGGGTTATTGAACCTCCTTTTTAAGCATCCCTGTTTCCTAGAAGCTTGCAAAATCGCCCGCGCTGACGTCTGTAACAGCATCCAGCTCCGTGATGGCTCGCCCTACCCGCCCGATAAGCTTGCTGGCCGCGTCAAGGACACGTTGGATTGGACCCTGTCGCTCTGGAAGTCATTCCCCACAAGCGCGCCCAAAGATCGCCTCCTCACCCAACTTTTGGATACACTGCTTGGCTACTTCCAACTCGACCATTGGTCGCTCATGGGCAAGGCGTCCGCAGCTGGCCTCGGATGCCAGATCTTGCTTGCAACAACCGAGATGCCTGACCTTCGGCAAGAACACGTCAAGGTCCTTCTATCTTTTGCTTGCATGCACCCCACCCAGCTACCCTTGCCTCTCCAAGACACACCCGCGCTGGCCGTACGCGTCTTGGAAATAGTTTTGCCTCGAGCGGCGTCGAATCTGCAAGCTAATATGCTCCTAGTCGCGAACCAGGCTGAACCTGTACAAAAAGCATCCATACCCAGCGTGTTTTGGCGCAACGTCGCCGACATGTGCAAGAACCACACGCTCACCAGCCAGTGCAGCATGCCAGTGCTGAGGGCCTATTGTCAGGTTGCGACCGTAGACGTCCCTGTTCTCAACACCGCTGCTCAGACGCCACTCATACAAGACATTGAGCTCCTTCGCGAATCCGCCCAAGCCGCGCTCAAGTCCACCCTCTCTGAGACCTGGGAGGAGCGACACAAGGCGATCTTTCATGCCGACAATTTACGTGCTGTGTTACAGCTCCTCACGTCCCCTCATGCGGGTATGCAGGCCGCGGCCAAACAGCTCATCACACCGCCCGGTGCACGCTTCAGCGACAATATCTTTGTCCATCTCCCGAACGAGTCTATGCTCGCTGCATTCGAGGGCTTCATTGCAGTGCTTTCAGATTTTAACACAATCTCGATACCCCTGACCTCGCTCGACGTCTTTCAGTTTGTCGAGCCTCTATCGCAGAGCCTCTTGAACGTGGCAGACTTTATTAGCAGTTCCCGCGAGCAGAAATTGAGACGCTTAGTCGTGAATGATGCGGGCGAGGTTGACTCCTTTGTCGTGCGCCGCTTCTGGGATGAGGTCTGGCGTACCATGAATCTCATGTTCAGCTACGGGCTCAAGTGGGCCGAGACGCACAAGCCAAAGCAAGTGGTCAAGTCAATGATTGACGTCATGTCCGTTGCGCTTCAGGTTGTCCAGATCCACCCCGTCCTCGAAAAGCTCCTGGACGATGATGCGTCGGATAATCCGATCGATGGCAGTCTTAGCTTTGTCCAAATGAACGAGTCAGTCGATTCCTTGTCGCACTGGGCATATGTGACCCGCACCGATCTGCTCGAGAAGCTGGTGCCCTTGACGACCATGATACTCCAGCAGCTCCGAAGCCAGCGCCTCAAGATCTCTCTCGAAGCGTACGACCGTCTCATGACGGCCGCCACTGGTAGCAATACCACACGCTTGAGCGAGAGCGAAAAGGAAGAGCTCTTCATCGCCCTTAGTGCGCACGAGCCGAACAATGCAATCTTTGTCGACGATTTTGAGGACGACGATATCGCCTGGGACGATGTGCCTGTGCCAGAGGTACCACCCCTCACCGCCACCTCCACGACCACCAGCTCCACCTCCGCGGCCGATTTCGCAGCCATTATTGACGCGCCAGACGAGTTTGATATGCCCGGATTTGAGGATCTGGACCTGTCAGGCGTCACGGATGACTGGTTGGAAGGCAGGGCGCAAAGCGACATGCAGATCGACTCTCCCCCGCCACACCAACGCAACGTGCCCGATCGAGCTAAGACGGTCCAGACGACCCAGACGACCCAGACGACTCAGATAACCCAGACGGCCAAGCCGTTCATGGCCAGTGGCTCAAAAGCAGCGACATCCGCACCGGCCTTTCCACCTGGTACGCTGCGACCGTCCCGCGTGGCCTCACTCGGATTCACACCCAACACGCGCGGCGCGCGCCCACCCGTCTACGCTGTCACCAGCACCGGCCGTAGGCTCAAGCAGCCGACCATGGGCTTTTCCAATAAGATGCGCAACCTTCGAGAAGAATTCCGTGCCGAGCGACGTCTCGTCGAAGCCTCGCGTCCACCCTCCGCGCGTCGACGCGTCGCGAGCGATTCGGGCTCATCATCTGATAGCTCCTCTTCTGACGAAGAAGACGGCGGCAAGCGAGGTCTCTTGTCCCTCGTGGAAGACACGCCCACGACCTTCCCTGCGGAAAAGCCGAAACGGTCGACGATCCTGATCGAGACGCCAGCCACATCGTTGTATTTCCAGAAACGTCAAAAGCTGCAAGAGGCGACGATGCAGCGACGCAAGATCCGCCCGTCCATCCACCCATTCCTCAAGACCCTCCTCGACTGGGATATTCTCAAAGGAAGCGAGATCCCACCCAAGTCCTGGATGAGCCGGTATCGCACCATCCCGGATTCGTACGCGTCCTACCAAGAATACCTTGACGTGTTTGAGCCGCTTCTTACCCTCGAGTTTTGGGAACACATCCAGGCCGCGCGCCGCTCGGCTGCACTCGAGGATGTCGTCTCCAACTGCGAGGTTGAGACGCGATCCCACATTGACGAGTTTGTCGACCTCACCTTTAAGCTCGCGCCCTCAACTGCATCAGGTTTCGGCAACGGTGATTTGGTGTGCGTCGGCCGCCGCTTTGGTGACCAGTTTTTCCGGTTCAAGTCTGAGGCCACGGAACCGCGTAACGAAGAATACTTTTTGGGCAAAGTCATGCAGGTGAATCAGCGCAAGGCTGGATCAAGCATGACGCTCCGGTGCTACTTTGGACGCGACCGCATCCTGTTGCTCAACACGCTGACGCCTAAATCACGATGGTGCATTCTGCGCTTGAGCAGTATATTGACCGAAGAGCGCGAGTATGCTGCGCTGCGCGGTCTCGAGTACTACCCTTTGAGTAAGGATATCCTCGACCCGCCCTCGACGCCTGCCATCACCGCAAGCGAAACGCTCATCAATGAGTGTATCCGAAAATACAAGGTCAATCGACCCCAGGCCTATGCCATTGTCGGTACGCACAAAAAGACGCATGGATTCACATTAATTCAGGGGTAAGTGATGACACTGGGATGAAGTGAATGCATGACTGACAATCACCTTAAATTTAGTCCCCCTGGTACGGGCAAAACCAAGACAATTCTCGCTCTGATTATTTCATTACTGAACGAGAGCCATGAAGTGCGACGACGGCAACAGGGCGGCGGCACAAGTATTGGACCCGAGAGCTACGGCGGTCGAAGCAAGCTCCTCGTGTGCGCACCGAGCAATGCAGCAGTCGATGAAATTGCAAAACGCTTGAAGCAAGGTGTCTCGCTCGCGAGTGGCGTTGCCAAGCCCAAGGTAGTCCGTATCGGCAACTCAGAGACCACGAACGCGAGCGTTCAAGATCTCCTGGTTGATCGTCTCGTAGAGCAAGAGCTCGCCAATATGGACGATAATCAGAACAATGACACCGATTTCCGTGAAAAGCGCGAAAAGCTGCTCGGCGAGATCAGTTCGATCCGACTCGAACTCGACGAGATTGAGCGCACCCTAAACGATAGCGCAAAGGCGGACATGAGCCACCGCGACCTTATCCTTCGGCGTCAAGGCCTGACCGCCTCTCTGCAGCAGAAGCGGTCCCTCCTCAAAACTGTCTCGGACGATCAGCGAATGCATGTACGCCAGGTCGAGGCTGTCAAAATGCGATCCAGGCAAAAGGTCTTGAACGAAGCCGATGTGATTTGCGCGACGCTCAGTGGTGCAGGTCATGAGATGCTGACGAGTATGGATCTGACGTTCAGCGCCGTCATCGTGGATGAAGCGGCCCAGGCGGTCGAAATCAGTGCCTTGATTCCTCTGAAGTACAATTGCTCCCGCTGTGTTCTCGTGGGCGGTAAGTGTTCAGTAAAAAGCCAATTGTCATAGAAAGCTCATATTACGTTGAAGATCCCAAACAGCTGCCGCCGACCGTGACCTCGCTCACTGCGAGCAAATACAATTATGAGCAAAGTCTATTTATGCGCCTGCAAAAGGCAGCACCCGATAGCGTTCACTTGCTGAGGTATCTCGTTTTTTATCCTGTCTCTGCTCCTCGATATTCACCCATCATTTCTTCTTTCCTTTTTTTACTTTCAGCATTCAATACCGTATGCACCCTAATATCAGCGAATTGCCCAGCAATCTGTTTTATCAGGGCCGACTGTCCGATGGTCCAGACATGGCCAAGGTGTCGCGCGCGGCATGGCACACGGATCCGATTTTCGGTCCGTACCGGTTTTTCCATGTGGAAGGTCAAGAGAAACAATCTCACAGCATGTCCATGTACAACTCGGCCGAAGCCCTCGCTGCTCTCCATCTCGTCGACCGCCTTGTTCGAAGCAACGCAAGTGTTAAGGTAAAATGGTAACAGGGAAGGCTTACGAGGACAGGACTGACGGCTTCTTCTAGTTTGCTTCGAGGATTGGCATTATTACTCCTTACAAGCAACAACTCAGCCATCTGAAGCTAACTTTTTCGAGGCATTATGGCAATGGTATACTCAAAGTCATCGATTTCAACACAGTGGTATGTCCGAGAAACACGTTAAGTACGCAAAAAAAAGCCTAACGCAGGACCAATAGGATGGTTTTCAAGGCCAAGAAAAAGACATCATCATCTTCTCATGCGTCAGAGCATTTCCAGGTATGTGGTGCATTAACAGCGATATTTCAAGTAGTAGACTCATCGTGGATACCCAGGTAATGGTAGTATCGGCTTCCTTGCCGATCAACGCCGCATGAACGTCGGTCTCACGCGTGCGCGGTGCTCCCTGTTCGTCTTGGGTCACGAACCTTCGCTGCGAACGAACAATTATTGGGACTACCTTATTCAGGACGCCCACCAGCGCCATGTTCTCAGCAAGGCAAGCCTTTTGCAGAAATGTATCTTAACAGATACTTTCAAACTGACCTATTATATTACTTTAGGCCTCGAGACCATACTTTGACCATCTTTTGGAAACAGGCAGCGCACCGCCGAACCTCTTCCAATTTGAAAAACACACGCCCCACAGACAAATAGACCATTCAGCGGACATCCGACCACAGAAACGCCCGCTGGAAGAGGAACCACCGCGTCCTTCATCGCGCCCGCGGACGGAGCCACGACCCAGCCCACACGCACGCGTTAAGCGCGAGGAAGAGGCCTTGGCTAGCGTCCAGGCCATCTTGAAGAGCAGCCACCCGTCTCCATCCTCGCCGCCTAGTAAAATACGCCCAAAGGACAATGCACAAACATCGTCTTCGTCTCCACCGCCGCAGCGTGCCGCGCCGCATTCCCACCCACGTGCACCACCGCGTAAAAAGATGAACTTACAAGAGTACAGGGCCAAGTTTGGCGCACCCAAAGGCAGTGGCCAGCAACATGCGTCCAACTTATTTATACCCAGAAAATCCAAGGCAAGTACCCTACTGGTACCAAGTCTAGATCCAATGATATTAACAATTCTGTATAGAATACAAATTCAGGCACCAAGATTCTCCCTCCCTCGGTGCAAGAAGACTAGACCTTGTAGATATCGCTTCATTCACATGAAAAATTATACTGCTGTCAAGATATATATGAACATCAACATAGCATGATAATCGCCACACCTTGAATTATCGTTCACTCATATCAATTGCATCTCATACATATATTCTTTATCTCAGTATTTTATATTTCCGTTGTCTTACCTATACACTGTGGAAGTAACAAGAAGATTGAACTCGTTTACTATATGCTGTATGTGCTTCATGTTACCTAGGAAAAATAATAGTGCTTTTGCTGTCGTTGCAATTCATAGTATGCACACGAGGGTAGACAATATATGTATAAGATGCTTCCATACAGAAGGGTACACGATGTAAACGGCTTCTTTCAATTATCTATCATTCTCCGTACTTCTAGCGCCCGACCACGGGTAGCTACGTAATGTAAATAGCAGCTTCTCATACACAACCTTGAAACGAAAATGCCTGATATCTCAGAGTTATATTTATGCGGAATCGCGGGTGTTGTGACGAAATCAAGCGAATGTTCGTTATAAGAGATTAAAAAATTGGAAATAATATATCGCGAGACTCTAGATTCGATAAAAAAAAATAATGAAAAATGACATGGTGCTTCGTTGTACCAAGGCACACACAATAGAAATTTGTTCAAGAGGCCCCGAGCCATTTCTGTGCATACGTAGATCGCCTACATATTAATATATAATCTTGAAACAGGTCTACTTGGCTAGATCAGTTACTGAACAGGCGCATGCAAGCGTATATACCTGGCTGTCAACAGCATCTGAGAGCATGGACTACAGCCGAGGCCTACCATGCTTTGACGGTCTTATCATGAAAGCAGATATTAGCTTAGCTGAGCTGAAGATGAGTGTAGCTAGTGCTGTTCTCGGTTGAGGAGAGAGTTTGTCATGTATATTCCTGAGCTGTCTTCTCCGCGCGCGGAGAAACTGGATGGGGTTGGAGGTAAAGGGACGAAGGGGATGGGAGATGTGGCGCAGGCAAGTTTTCGCTAGGCGTAAGAAGCGCGGCATGAACTGTTACACGTCCGACAGCCCGGATTGGCTACTGTATTTACACCGCGGGCTTGACTGATTCGCATGTGTGTGTCAATATCTTTGTACGGCACGTGTCTTTTTCTTTAATCACCGATCTATTCTGCACAGTTCCCATGTCGTATGTGTTCTGTATCTTGATCTTTACGCAGATTCTCCTCGAATCTTTTTTTTTACTGTACTTTGTCCGTCCATAATTTAGATCGTTGTATACATGACACAATATATATTGTGCTCTCAACTTATATATCATGCTCACGCCAGCAGGTGCGTCCCGTACAAGCTTTTTTTCCCAGGAGTTTCGCTGGCTGCACTTTAAATATGCAAGGAAGCATATATTTCGCTATGTATGTGTCATCGAGGGGCAAATAAGTAGCTCTTGTGACTAAAGAGCCCCTACTCAGTATGTGGACGTGAATTGAGCGGCAAGTCAAAAAAAAAGTTGTCGAAATACATATGTGTCACCTTGCACAGTTGCCAATCTGTGCAGCATGGGAACAAGCGGTCGCAGTGTAACCGGTCCGCCAAAAAAGAAATGAGGATACGGGAGCTGTGATAGAAAAATTACTGAGGGACCAGACCTCGGGGAACAAACAAGCATCTGAACGATCGACGTTACCGTTATGATGCGTTATTTACTACATGTCCTATCTTAACTTGATCCGGAATTTAACATGCTTGGCCTGTCTTGATTCTACCTCATTTGTTTCCCTTTTACATTTCGAATTTTCTATATACTCTCTTTTTATCAAGTAGAATATGTAAGAGAGCTGTTCGACTAGAATCAACCAACGGCGGTCGCCCTGCGTTCTCCGCGGCCATTAATGAGGACAAGTCAACGATACCCAAAAAAAGTAATACCAGATAACACAAAGAGTATAGTGCTTGCCTCGTGTCATCAACGTAGCTTTTTTTTAACAGTTACGAGTTGTCGGTTGGATCGCTTTCCTTTTTGCCTTTCTTCCCTTTTTATTTCTTACCTCTATTCTTTTATCCCCCTCTTTTCATTTTCTTCTAACTTGGCGATATGGAATGGTCGCTACAACGACACTGCGATCAGGAGTACGGGTGTCACTGCGACTGGCGGCTTAGCGTCCACGGTTGCGAGGAGTCCCACGCGATGCAAATCGTTTATATAGTCAATATCGCTTATTCCGCTCTGGTGGGCCTCGGCGGTACATATCTTTACTTGCAGCTCAAACGAAACACGTATACCAACCCTTTCCTTAGGCATGGGCATTCTGTATAACCGTTGCTTGGTTAAAGGCCATCGATTTTTCGAGATCAAATCCGGAAAGGGCTGTCTACGACCCAAGCCCATCGAGTGCATGATTCTCTTGCTGACCATTTTCAACATATGTACGTACACGCACATCAAGCCCACGTCAGCTTATTCTTTGCCGCATGTTTTAATGTCCTCATTATTTTTTTTCTTCCAGTCCGTTTGATCTCAGCTGTTATTTTGGTCTGGGACGTTGCACCAGACAATATGATGTTACGATCATGTACGCATAGTTGACGTCCATTACTGCCAAACATTAACATAATTGGATTCACACACGCGCAGGGTTGTTTGAGTTCCCATGGTACTTTGGTTATGGTGCTTTTGCACTCTATCTCCTTGGCATCGCACAGACATTGGGTAAGTTCTCTTCTAATATCATTATTTGCGCGTCTGTCAGACGAAGAAAAGAAAGTAGGCCTTTTTTTTTGACATTTTCTCTTTTGATTAGCTGATGTAGGCACCACGATACATTTACATGGAGGCACGCACTAATTACATTCATCCTCACCATGCATTTATAGAGTCACAAGGCTATCTCAGAAGGCTGGTTACCTTCACCCTTGACAGTCGACATTGTGGGTTGCACAATTTTTTTAGCCCCTCCGATATGCAATACACCCATCGTGTTGGTCTCCGGCGCTTTAGCAGCCGGCGGTCACGAACACGTGGCTCAGGCACTCATCCGAGTACAGTACTCGCTCTGGACAGTCTACTGCTGTGCCTTGTCGAGCGCGGTCATGTTTTCCGGCATCCGGCTTGTGCGCATCCTGAATGGGCATCTCACCAAATTCCAGGTCGGTAGTCCGCGCTATTCCGCCATCAAGAATGGTATCTTTAAGGTAAATTGTACCCCCTTCACCATGATACACAAAAGAACAGGATAACGTGCTGCTGTGGAACAGAATTACCCCAGACGAACGCGTTCAGGGGTCTCTTGTTAAAAAGTAAGAAACTGACAGATGCTTGTTTAACATAGATCAATGCCGTCATGGGTATCATCACGATGTGCCTGATGTTATTCGCTGCTCAATGCATTTTATATGCTATTTTGCGAGATCAGATCATGACCAGCACGGCGGGCAACGTTGCGCTCGCTGTCATATGGACATATTTGGGCCCGGCCGCCATCTTCTGCGTTGAAGTAGCCATTATTTTCAAGTAAGTCACCTGATTCCATAGAATTCCATTGTGTATGTTGTACTCATTTGCGTCTTGTAGTCCCTCCCAGTCGCCTTTCCTCCGACTCGGTGGCACGACCAAATCGTCCTCGGAGGAAAAGTCCAGCAACGTGTACGAAACCGATTACACGTCTACTTTTCAGCAGCAGCAGCATAACCAAGAAAGTACGATACCCGGCACGCTCAGCCGTAATGCTTTCGATGAGCTCAAGCAAATTCGCATTGAAAAACAACCCAACGAAGCCTTTCAGCTCCGCTCCATCGATGATACCCATGAGCCCCACTACCGACATCACAACCATCTCCAGCATTCCTATGCCGAGGACGTCCATGAGGAGCAGCATCGGAATAACTCCTCGGAGGCAAGCCTCGTCTACAATTAGTTGCAGAAATACATAAAACACCACATAACAGCCCGTATATCATAGATGCTAAACTTTCATACGTATTCAAGAAGGAATTAATGCAAAACAAGATGAACGAAGCCAACGAAACTGAAATGGACATACAGATAGACAGGCAGAGAGAGAGAGAGAGGATGGGAGAGAGAAAAGTAGGGGCGAGGGAAAAAAGGGGAAAAAAAAAGAAACAATCGTCAGGGAAGGATGTATATTACTGAACGATAGTAAGTCGCGTGCCAGCAGCGTTGACCTGCCACACTTCGAGATCGGTGTATTCCCGCATGGCGGCCTCCAGCTGGGCCTCGGTGTAACCGCGGGCACGCGCACGGTCGCGCAGAGCCGAGACAGGTACCTGGTTGCCCTGGAGTTCCTGCAGGTCCTTGACGATCTGCAGAATACCCGACAGAGCGGTACGGTCAAAGCGGTGGCGCTCGCGCTCGCTTGTGTCTGCCAGCGATGCCTTGGAGATATCAATCAATCGCAACGCCTCGTCGACATCGACGCTCTCCACCGTGTCCGACAGACGGAGACGGGCGTGGGCCTGAGCCATACGGATGATACCCAAAAGGGTACGTGCCGAGGCGTATGTGAACTGCTTTTGTCGCTCCTCGTCGACCTTGTACTGGCGACGCATCTGGACGTAGGCGGCAGTGATGTAGTGCGACACGTCTGGGCGCAGCACAGGGCGCTTCTGGCGTGCGTGCGCAACATAGTGCCGAATCATGTGCGGCTCGAGCACTTCAAAGTCGAGACTGGGGTGCTTGTTGTATGTGTGGACGTGGGTAACGTGCTCGGCAAGGAGGCGATCCATGTCTTCGTTGGGCTTGTCGAGGATCAAGTACAGAATATCGAAACGCGACAGCAGTGCGGCGGGCAGGTTGATGTTGGCCGTGGGCGACACGCGCGGGTTGTAGCGGCCGTAGGCAGGGTTGGCCGCGGCCAGGATGGATGAGCGTGCGTTCAGGGTCGTGTTGATACCGGCTTTGGAAATACTGATGGTCTGCTGTTCCATGACTTCGTGGATCGCTGTTCGGTCCGACTCGTCCATCTTGTCAAACTCATCAATGCAGCAAATGCCGTTATCTGCCAGCACGAGCGCACCACCCTCGAGCACCATCTCGTCCGTCACAGGATCGCGCATCACAGCCGCGGTCAAACCGACGCCAGAAGAACCGCGACCAGTGGTGTAGACACCGCGCGGCGCGGCCTTGGCAATGAACTTGAGAAGCTGGGATTTGGCCACACCAGGATCACCCATCAGACAGATGTTGATGTCGCCACGGATCTTCATGCCATCGCCAATCGTCTTGGTCACGCCACCCACAAGCAGCATCAGGAGCGCCTTCTTAACGTCATCGTGGCCGTAAATTTCAGGCGCAATGCTGCGCGCGAGCTTGTTGTAGATATCGGGATCGCTCTTCATGACCTCAAGGGCGCGCTCGTCCTCGGCCGTCAATTCGATCTGGTCATACTGCTTCTTAAGACGGTGGACGTAGTGAGCCTCCATATAAGTGTCCGTCAAGAGACCGGCGCGGAGGGCCTTGAAGCCCGTGTAAGGGAGGGGCAAAAAAACACCCGAGACCTGGCAGACGTCGCCCGGGGTGAGCTGACGGCACATACTGCCGTACATGTGGACAGACATGGTGCGCGGAATATGACCGACAGGGACCTGATCGGCGAGTTCCTGAATCTTGACTTCTTGGAAAGCCATAAACTTGGAGGCACGGGTCTGCATAAACAGGTTGCCCTTGACACCGTTCTCACTGCATTCTTGCGAAGGACACTGGAAGAGAGGGGTGAACTGGCGCTGCTTGACTTCCTGGAAAACCTCGTTACCGCAGGTGTCGCAACTGTACGTGTTGACCTGCAACAGCGGCTTGACGTCCGACACACGCGTCACGATACCACGGATGGTCACCAAACGACCGAGCTGAGCACCGTTCACTTCACGCACCGCATACGCTGGGTCGTTCGACAGCGGCTTGATCACCACCTCACTAACGCCCAAATCAGATAACATATATCAACTTTTTTCTTACACTACTTACTATCGACGGGTCAGAGCAGGGGGGAAGAGACGGTCGGTCTCGTTGGCACGGAGCTGATCGCGAGCCTTGCGCTGGTTGATAATGACTTCGAGAACGCTCTCGGATGAGTCAACCTCGGGACGGTTCGAAGTCATGGTCGAAGTGACTTCGTCAATCACATTGGCAAAGATGTCCACATAGCGTTTAGTGTTTTGACGAATCCGAGCCACAAGATCATTCACATTGTCCTGGAACTATAGAGTAGTAATAATACACACTGTCAGTCTTTTTGCGCGTCTACAAAAGAAAATCAAAACGGACCTTGGCAATGTCGTCCAACTCAATCGTCACCACTTTTTCAGTACGATCGACCACTTTTTGCTACATTAGAGCATGTGAGTTATCCTGTTGTAATTAAGAGCACAGTTCGTCTTTTAAATTATATTTACCGCGATGCCGAGGTATTTGGGTGCCTCGTCGAGGTCCATGGTGTCAAGGTTGGAAGTGTCCTTGTAATTGACAAGGAAATCCTTTATTTGGGCTGCAGCGCAGGAAGGTTAAGGGAATTGCAGTTGCCTAGAGTATAAGTAAGCTGCTTACCTTGATCGTGGTCATAATCGACGTGGACATTAACTGGCAAGAGGGCTGCCATGGTGAAAGAAGGTATTCAGGGTCAGGAAGAGAAAAGAGACAGCACACAATGATCGCTGTGCAAAAAGTTCAAATTTTCGCGTCGGTCAGTCACAGTGAGGCGTATCTTTCGAACACACTCAAAATCAAAATTAACATCGTGCTACTGACTGGCTATTGATGTGACGAGATTCTCAACCTCTATCTTTTACTGACTGTCCTTGTATATATTCTATTCTAAACCTTCCATCATCGAAAAAAAAAGAAGACTTCAAAATAATGCCAGTAAGAGGAAAGAGTAAGAGGCTAACAAGGAAAAGGGCTGTTTATAGAAAAGGGGGAAAAAGAAAAAAAAAAAAAGAAAAAGCGCGCTGGTATATGTTAAGCTCAAAAGATATACAGCAGAATATAGGATGGGAAGGAAGGGGAGGAAGAGGGTAAGTAGACTTTTTCCTCTAAAGAAGGAGGCGCGCTGGGAAGAAAAGAAGAAAGGATTATACACCATTAACGCAACAACTCAACAACAGCATTTAAAAAATGATGATGATGATGATGATGATGCGGTAAAACAAAAAGAGAAAAAAAAAAGAGATAGAAAAAGAGAAAGAAGGGGAGAAGAAAAAGTAGAAAAGAAAATAAAAGAGGTTGGGATAAGGTGGCAAGATATAAAGAAAAGTGTGTTGTGTGAGTGTGCTCTTTTGGGTCTTTAAAGGTGTGTAGTCAAGGAGGTATCATGAAGAAGAAATAGAGAATAACAACGGGCACCTTATAATTGGGCCGTGTTTACCTTATCGGCATTGCCACACCTTGACGGTCTGATCCACACTTCCGGTTGCCACAATCGGACTAATTTGACAGTAACTGACGAAAAAGGTGTGATGAGTTTAGGTTCTCGTCTTTTTCAAATAAAGCACTTACGATATACAGGTAACAAAGTGGGAGTGTGCCTCAAGAGTCTTCATGCAACGACCGGTCTTGAGGTCCCAAATCTTGAGGGTCTTATCGTCCGAGGCACTGAGCAGATATTTCCCGCTCGGGTGCACGACCAACCCTCTGACCCAGTTATCATGACCATGGAGGGTATGCAGCATCTGACCACTGTTGGAATCCCACAGCTTGATTGTCTTGTCTCTTGA
>VAFG01000274.1:1222040-1270049 GCA_013461545.1 Syncephalastrum contaminatum | reverse complement strand
TTTTTGGTTTTTTTTTTTTTTTTCCTTTTTGTTTTTTTACCACTTGGGCTGTCCACCACCCATCGTGACCCACTCGGCAATGTATGAGAATGACTGGAACTCGTTCTGCTCCACGCGAGTCAGCGTCGAGTTGATGGGCGTCAGCGCAGGCCGCTCGCGCGTAAATTCTTCGTCAAAGTTGGACGTATCGAGACGGCCGGTGATCGTCGGGTAGAACGGCGGTGGCACGCGCTTAGCGAGCATGTCATCCCAGTTGACCCCTCGGAAGAAGGGATGCTCCTTGATTTCGGCGGCGTCTGACCGTCCCGCACCCAAACGCTTGGTAGGATCACGCGTCAAGAGCTGAAAATTGGGATTTCATTTCACAGTCAGGTCAGTTCTTATCTGGTTTCCTATTTCTTTTTCGTTACTTACCCGTTGACAGATCGACACCGAGTCTCGAGACATGTTGATCGGATACAGAATTTCGTCTTCCAGAATGGCATCGAAAATTTCATCTTCGTCTTCACCACGGAACGGAGACTACACAAACACAAACTTAATCCGCCGCCTTCCTCTTTTGCTTTCATTTACCTGGCCCAACAGCATTTCGTAAATCAGGACACCCAGAGCCCACCAATCGACAGCACGGGCGTACTTTTGCTCCAGCAGAATCTCGGGCGCCATGAACTCGGGCGTACCGCAGAACGTGCCGGTCGTGTTGCCGTAGAACATGTTCTCCTTGCAGAGACCGTAATCAGCAATCTTGATGTGGCCATCCAAGCCGAGCAGGATATTGTCCAGCTTCAGATCACGGTAAATAATGCCCTGGCTATGGAAGTACTCGAGGGCAAGCAGCACCTCGCATGCATAAAACTTGGCACGGCGTTCCGAGAAGGGCTCACGCTGAATGTGCCACATCAGATCACCACCGCTCACGTACTCCATCACAAAGTACACGCGCGATTCGGTCTGGAAACACGAGTGCAGACCAATCAGGAACGGATGTCGCTCCCGATTCGCAGCCTGGAAGATACGCTTCTCGGACCGTACACTACAAAAGGGGTTGAAGGTGAATACGCTGCTGATACACTCTTCCAAAAAAAATATTGAAGTTTACCTCTCGATTTCATCATTGTCCATAATGAAACGCTTCTTCAGGACCTTGATGGCGTACAGGTTGCGATCATGCTTTTCTTCGGCGAGCATGACCTTACCAAAGTTACCCTTGCCGAGCACAGCCAAGAAGTTGAAATCATCGAGCGTGACATGCTGCGCCTGCTGGCCAGGCTGGGGCTGCTTGGGCGGGGGGCGCGGGACCATGTCCATGCCGGGCTGGCCCGGGAAGGGCTGCTGGTGTTGCATTGGCGGCGTCTGCTGGGGCATCTGGTGCGGCGGAGGCGGTTGCTGCTGATAAGGGCGGCCCATGACAGCCGGGTTGGGTATAGGAGCGTACGGCGAGGGGTGTTGCGGCTGGGGCATGCCCATCGGGGGTCGCATGCCGTGTGGAGGAGGGTACGGCTGTTGTGATTGTGGTTGCTGTTGCTGATATCTGGGGTCCGGGTAGGGCGTGTAGGGTTGGCCGGGCATACCCATCGGAGGCGGGGCCTGGCCAGGCGGCACGTTCATGCGACCTTGCTGGGGTTGCTGGGGCGAAGGCGGCAAGGGCCGGTTCATCGAGGGGCTCTGGCCAGCTCCCACAGGGAGGTGTTGCGGCGACTGCTGCAGCGACAGCTGCGAGAACTGGGTCGAGATCGAGTCGGACGGCGTCGTCGGCATTGAGCCCGAGCTGGATCGGTCAGGCACCGAGATCTGGTCGTCCGGTCGAGGCGTGCGCTGCGGCTTGTTGGAGGTCGACGTCGAAGCAGTCGGTCCTGTCTCCAAGGTCTTGCGCTTCGCTGCCTTAATCTCGGCCAGCATCTGGTTGGCCATCTCCATCGACAGACCGCAGAAGTCAGGTACCAAATGGGCGCACTTGGTGTGACATGTAATGTCACATTCTAATCAAAAGCTAGTGAGTTGGCTTGCTCCCGACCATGGGGTATAAGTACCTGAGCACTTTTTCGCGCCACGCGAACCAAGGGGCAGCATATAACCACAGTGACAACACCAGTTGGCGCCGATATTTGTGATGGGCTCGAATCGGTGAGGAATACGATGGTTGAGCTTCTCCTCGTCTGCGTCCTAAAAACAAAAGACATGGGTTTAGTACCTCGTAAATTTTTTCCCATTCGCCGAGTTCTACTTACGGTATCCGAGGTGGATTTGGAGATACACTTGGTGACGACCTTGCCGTAGCATTTCTTGTGGCACGTGTACTCACAGTCCTCGCACTGATAACCGCTGTTGACCAAGAAATCGCCACACAGGGCGCACTTCATGACGTTGTAGAACTTCTTCTCCACGAACTGATGGCCGTTCATCTCGTGCACCTCGCCAGGGCGCTGGCGGACAGCACCAGCACGACCCAGCTTGTCCAAAGGACGACGGTTGGCCGCCTCACGGGCTACAAGAGATATATATCAGTCTTGTCCACACGCGCCAAAACACACGGCGAGAAAAGAAGAAAAAGATAAAAGCTCTTACCAAAGTTGATGCGCAATGCGAGCTCACCCAAGGGCTCGACATCGAACCAAGCCTGAATACCTTCACTGGTGGCCTGGACGGCGGTGGGCTGCTGTGGAGTGGGCGAGGGCGCGCCCGGAGCTCCGGGTGTGCCTGCGCTGGACAGCGTGTCTTGGCTTCGCTGCTGTGCGACCTCGGCCGAGACCCAACCCGGGCCGCTCTCTTGCTGGATCTTGCGCTTACGGAGACCCTCGGCAATGTCGGTGATCTTGAGCCACAAGATACCGATGGGCAGGCTGCGTTCGACGGCCTGGTCATAAATAGCAATTTCAATCTCGGAGGCCTTGTTGACGTGGATCTCGCACTCCTCGAGCCACTTGTCATTCCGGCTCGGGCGCGAGCGGAACACGACGTTGCCGTCAATCTTGATGATCACGACCGTGTCGGGCATCTTGATGAGGCGCGTAGGCGCGTGTGCGAGCTCACGGGCTTCAATGATCTGCAGCTGTAGCGCACCTGTAATCGGGCGACGGAAGCCGGGTGGTACGCGTGCAGCCAGCGGCGTCTCGAGCTCTGCCAGAAAACCAAGATTGAGTATATTCAAACACTGTGTATAAAGCAGACTTACCATAGTCGTCCTCGTCGCCCTCGCCAATGTACAGACCCTTGTATTTCCGCAGAGCACGGTTCAAGAGGTTGAGCTTCTCAATACTCTCGTAGAGCTGGCCCTGGACCTCCAGGCGGCGTTGACGGTTGCTAGACGACGTGTCCCGCTCGAGCACATCAGCCATCGTTTTGATACCAGTCAGCACCTTCTTCTCTACATCCAGCTTGTACTCCAGCTCATGGAGCTTGAGCGAGACCTTGGGTTTGTTGTACGGAATCTCGGTCGTGAGCAGGTCTGGTGAACGCGATGTGTGAGCTTATATCACCCCAACCAATAATAACCATGGTTATAATTATTTCATACCGAGGTTAGTGAATTTCTTCTTGGCGTTCTCGGAAGGCATGCTCGACGAGCGTGGAGGCAAAGCGCTCTGGGTAGTAGGCGACTGGGCCGGGCTCTGTTCTGCTTGTTTGGTATCTTCTGCCGAGAGTTGGTTGCTCATATCGTCCGAGGATCTGTGCGAGCGCGCCTGGAGCTTCAAGAGCTCTTCAGAAAAGTAGTCAATGTATTTCTGGCACTCCTTGATTTGAGTCTCGCATTGGGATATGACGTTCTTGTCTTTTAACAGCGGTCGCATCTGGATGGCCTTGTCCCGGACCTGCTTGTTTTGCTCAATCTTGGCCTGCAGCTCGTGAATCTGATGCTCATTACGATCCTAATAAATAATATAAAATGAATAAATAGAAACTCGAAAAGTTAGCAACATACCGCCATCGTGTTTGCAAACTAATATGCAAGTGAGAAGGGGTGGTTGATGGTGGGGTAAGGGGAGAGGTTCTATAGGACGAGAGAGAGAAAGAGATGTGGATAAAGTAGGATGAGCAGCTGGTTTAGAGTTCCGGAAAAAGTCAGAATTTAAGTAGAGAAAGGGTTAGCAAGCGACAATGGGGGATGGTTCGGTCGAATTTCAAAGAAGCAGTAGTGAGATGAAGCCCTGGAGTCGACGTGTTTTTTTCTCTTTACCTATTCGCACCAGCAGCAAATAAAGAAGGGTGTCTTGTATGAGAGAGAGAGAGAAGAAGAAAAAAAAGGCGTCCTTGCCTTTTTTGCTGGGTTTTCTCTGCAACTCTCGCTCTTTCACTCCACTCGCTCGTTCGTTGCTGCTGCGAATGTGCTGCTGACTATTTTTTTTCGTTTTGCCTTTTGAATTCCCTTGAATAAGAAAAAGAAAATCAGAAAACTGTGCCATCTCCCATCACACTTAGTCCATACATGCACGTTTATCTCGGACGGCATACAGAGTTTTATTTTCAGTTTGTACTTTTTCTTCGAGTTCTTTTGTTTAGAAAGTATATATATTACAATTACCCTTCTCGAAAGAAGCTCATTGCTGCTGCTGGCTTTTTGTATTACCGACAACCAAACAGGCAGTGACACATTTGGGGTTAGATAGAATATATTACATTGTATTATAGAAACATACTAGGATATTGTATCATGGTTTCATTGACAAAGATGATTTGACGTTGCCACAGTGCGCGTTATGATTATGTGCCTTGGAGGCCCGCAGTTTGTGACACGTCGGACCTCACTATCCCTTGTAACCATCCCCCCAAAATCGAATGACCTCGAACCCATCCACCTTCCTTTTTATCTCCATCCTCTTTTTTTTTGTCTCTTCTATTCTTTTTTGCATTCATTCATCCCAAAAATAATAAAATGCCCCCGTACTATCTGATGTAATGCAGCATGACGGTAATCCCCTCAGGTTATAGCAAAGAAGAGAGAAACAAAAGAATAACCAGAAAAGCAAGTTACGTGGCTCGTGTTTTTGGAGTGTCGGACAGGCGGGGGGAGAAAGGAGAATTGGATGAAGATGGGATGGGGGGGGGAGGAGAATACTCGTGGCCAGACAAACGTTTTTTTTTTCTTTTTGGTAGACAATACACAACTTGAGATGAAGCCAACATGCTTCATCACTCTCATTGCATACCATTCACTCTTCACTGCTATGGAATAAAATAATATCCTATGCTACCTGCAATAATAAATAGAAGTGCTAGGGCAGATAAAAGACAGCTCACTCAAGAAGAAATAATAGAGTTCAGCACACGCTGATGCTTGGGAGAGAGGCTTGGCCTAGACTTGAACTTATACAAACGACTCGCGTGCCTGGTTAGACCATTCTAGTGAGTTGACGGGTAAGACCAGGTCAAGCGTTGTCTACTCACTACTTTCATCTATTTAACATACAGGCTTGCTCGATTTGATCGTATCGTGCGTTCAAGCAAATATCAACTCATGACCGCTTCTTTCCCTTCCTCGTCCCCGTGCCGCTTGACTAGGATTATCTGTATATCATGACCATTTACATCTGCATATCTAGACGGCTATGATGCTCTTGTTATGTATGTTATGTGCCGAGTAGCCTAGCGAGAGTTACTTTAACTATCATGTCCATCTTCTCAATGACCCTTTATATTAATAATTGATTTCTGCAGCTCAGTTGAATCTGGGAGCTATGCCATGCGATGCTATGTATATGCAAATCATGGTGCAGGTGTATCAATGGACATACAATTGGCTACATATAGGTATATACTTTTATATAAGCTATGTAACGGGGAAGAAGGAGAAAAGCTATCCTCAAAATGGACTGCAAAGTGTGGCGTACGCATATAAGCTTATGCTTGAGGTACAGGCAGCCATTATCAGCTGGCATAATGTAGGAGCTCGAGAAGGTGTTACCATTTACGCCCCTTCTCCTCCTTGTACATATGGTACATACATATACCAGCTATCTACCCATGAAGTCATTGCGTCGTCAATCAATTTTGTTAGGAAACTCCAGTAACATATACCGAAAAGCTCAAGGTAGTAACGCCGTTGTTACTCATACAGTGGTTCCAGAGAAAGAGTAGTAATGCGAATGGGTTGGTCAGCGTTTGAGTTTGTCCATGTGTTTAAAATCCAATTTTCTGCACAACGGTAACCCATAAAGTGGCAAGATAGTAAGCTTTATTGGCTTGTGCTCTATGCACGTCAGGCTGGACCACAGTAAATGTTCGACGACAATGAGCAAGTATGTATAGATGCTCTACACTTGCTCTACATGTGAAAATGAACTGCGCGTAACGACGCTGAGATATTGATTGCAGCGCCAGTAGCTTACACCCTCTGAACTGGAGAGTAAAGAAACGCTAAAGAAGGGTGACAGCAAAAAAAAAAGCTACTGGTCACCGCATTATACAAACATGTGAGGATGATCTCCTATAATCCAAAGAAGAAACACATTATAAAGTTGTGTGTATACTTTATACTGGAAGATCTGTACCCAGATATAAACAGCATAGACTCTGATTGTTTTACCTTACTTTTTAGTACAACGCACCAAAAAAATCCAATTTTTGGCCAGTGTAACAAAAAAGAATCGAGGCACATAACGTTTCTTTTTACTTTCTTTCCTTCCTTCCACTTTTTATTGAACTGACTGAATGTGCCCACCTACGATTGTTCGATGAGTCCCCACCATGCTCTTGTCTCGCCTACGTACTCGCCTGAGCCATCTCCGTCGTTAACACCTACCCCCATGACCTCGCGTTCAACCCCTCTCCCCAATCGCACTCGCAATGACAACAACACGAACAGTGCAAGGGCCAAAAAACCCGATCTACCTCCTCTTCCTCTTGCTCAAACCGGCACATCCACCAAAAGTCTACCTACGCCCAAACACCCGAATCCTGAACCAAGCCCGACCTCTTCCACGAAAACAGCGACGACAGCACGTGTGGACCTCATACGCGAACCCCGACTGCATCAATCATTTCAGTACACGGGTACACCTGCCGGCCGTCTCAAGCCTCACCGCGTAGGTTTTGCTGAATACGGCGCTCTCGAGAATGGTCATCCTGCCATTGTTATTGGCGGCCACGGCTGCAGTCGTCTCGTCGGTGTCATGTTTGAGGAGCTGGCTCTGAGACATGGTATCCGCATGATTTGGCCTGAACGTCCTGGGTACGTCTATTCTGGTCTTCACATCTTCTTTGCGCTGAAATATCAATACCTTGTATTAGCTACGGATTGAGCGAGGAATGCAGCGCTCAGGACTTCACCGCGCTTGAGTGGGCAGGTAAGAACGAGAAAGACCAGAAATACTTGGACTTTAACGCAAATCCGTTGTTCATAGAGGTGGTCATTCAACTCGCAGACCACTTGAACATTCGCAAGTTTAGCCTCATAGCCCAATCCGTTGGTACCGTCTTTGCCCTCGCCATTGCACGCAAATACCCTGCTCGCGTGCTCGGTCCCATTTTTCTCATTTCGCCCTGGGTATCCACGCAAGTCGCCAACACGTGGAAGTGGAGCCGACGCTTACCCGCTGCACTCGTCACGCGTACTGTCTCACTTGCCATGGACGTCATGTGGATGTTCAACAAGAACAGTCCACAGCCCGCCCAGACAGACGATGAAGACGTGAGCTCGCCACGCGGGTCCAGCAGCGTCGAGTCCCCAACGAGTCCACCCATCTACATGACCCTGACCGCCATCGAAGAAGACGAGCTCCTTGCCTCCCTCGACGACGAACCTTTTGACTTGCCGACCGACTTCCCGCCGCATCGACCCCTCCGCCATTCTGTTCGCCCTCGCCACATGTCTCTTTACTTTGCCATGAACCGGCAGCGCATGGCGGAGCCGTACAGCGCCGGCCAGCTCTTGGACGTCCTTGTTGCTCTTGAGAAATACCATAACTTTGGGTTCAGCTATTCCGAGATCAGGACACCTGTCACGGCTGTTTGGGGCGACAAGGATGGCTTGATACCGCAGCGAGCGATTGATACGCTGGCTACCTTGCATGACGTACGACTCAAGATTCTCGACGGTGAAGGACATGATTTAGTATGGAAAGAAGGGGTCATGGAGTGGGCTATCCGTGGTATATCTGAGCGCTGGCGCGGGCGTCTGAAGCGACTGACACGGACGTTAAGTAATCGAAAGAGGCTATAACCATAATAATAATATTAATAATATACTACTACCTCTCATAATGTTATATACATATGTATATCCATCACAATTTCATTGGAGAAGTGGTCCCCTGCTAGTGTGGCTTGTACTAGATTTCAGCCCTCTCCACTGTCTGCTTTGACACACCGCTTCGACCTTGCTCTTTGTCTTACACCATGCTCGCCACCCGCATTGTCAGCCGACCTTTATTAGGTCTTTCCAGCAAACGCCTGATTTCCACTTCACGACCATCAGCACAACTCCAGGAACAGGAAGCTCCCCAGGCTCAGGCGCAGGCTCAGGGTGAGGGTGAAAGTACGTCGAACTATATAATTTAGACGATTCAACATGTCAAACTCACCATGCAATGCAAATTTATAGTCTACCAAAAAACTCTGAACCTGCTGGAAAAATACGCCGGACGTAAGCGACTGCTGCACTGTCACTGACATTGGCTGACCCATTGTTTCTTCGATTGTAGTCCAACAGTCCAAACGTACTGCGAACGGACCTCGCTTCCAAAAATCCCACCAAATCGGTGACACTTACCACCCCCACGACCTGAACGATAAAGAATACCAACAACGTCTGCAAGCATCGCGCCGAAAGCCGCAAACCCCCGCCCAGGATCCTTTTGACGTCCTGGATCTCGATCCTCTGCATGAGTACAAGAATACAGAACTTCTGTCCTACTTTGTCTCTGATATGGGCAAGATTCTGCCCAGAGATGTCACCGGTGTCACTGCAAAGAACCAGCGTAAACTTGCAAAGGCCATTAAGCGTGCGAGAGCCATGGGTACGTTCATATGGATGCGACTGCTTCTGGTAACTCATCTAATTCTCGTTATTATTTCAATCTGCTAGGTCTCTTGTCATGCACGAGCAAAGCTCATGTGTAGATACTCTAGAACACCATAAAAATAAAATAACAACCTACTTTTCATCCACTTGCTTGTACACTTTCAAAGAGAGGAAGATAAAGTAGAACCTATTGGCCGTCTCTCTTCTTTGGTAACTGAATTTGGTGTATATAATATTGTTCGGTTGCAAAAACCACCTGTCGCGCTCTTTATTCATTCACGATCTCACCTCGTTCCAGATGCCAAAAGCTGAACCTGCAAAACTCCTCACTGTACGCAAACGTCGCGTAAACTACAACGACGTCCCTTTCTACGGACAATGTCGCAACACGAACGATTTTACGCGCCTTGAGCAGATTGGCGAAGGCACCTATGGAGTTGTCTAGTAGGAACCCTATCAAGATCGTTGCTAGGATGCCGTTCTCACTTGCCATCCAGTAAAGTGACAGATAAACGGAAACCAGGTGTGTTTGCCCTTAAGGAAGTCCGCATCGAGCGCGATGCCGACGGTATACCCATTTCCACCTTGCGGGAGATTGGTCTCTTGAAACAAATGAAGCATCCCAACATTGTCAACGTATTTGACGTCGCCGCTGGCCCAAAGCTAGAGACAGTCCATATGCTCATGGAATACTGCGAGCAGGTAAGCTTTACTGTCAATTGTCTTTGTCTTTGTCTCTGACCCATTACCCACTGCAAGGACCTGGGCACGCTGCTGGATATGGTACCGACGCCCTATAATTCAGCCGAAGGTAAAAGAATCTTGGTGTACTGTTTATCCAAGCATTCCTCATTGTTTGTTATTATTGTTGTATAGTCAAGTGCCTCATGCAACAATTACTGCATGGCCTTGAATATATCCATAACCATTCTATCGTGCATAGGTAACACAATTGCGGGGGAATAGATCCATGCGCCTGGTGCTGATTCAACGCATATACAGAGATCTCAAGATGTCCAATCTTCTGATTAACTCGCAAGGGGTTTTAAAAATTGGTAATATTAAAGTAGTAGTGTTGTCTCATCTCATGACTCATGTGATATCCTGTTACCCTGATATCTTTATCCAGCTGATTTTGGCCTTGCTCGAACATTGAGCACCCATGGACGACCAATGACACCGAACGTTGTGACACTGTGGTATCGTGCCCCCGAACTCTTGTTCGGCGAAACAAAATACACTATTGCAGTCGACATCTGGTCCACAGGCTGCATTATGGGCGAACTCCTCAAACACAAGCCGCTCTTGCCCGGCAGTACTGAGCAGACCGAGATTGAACTCATAGCCAAGCTCTTGGGTACGCCCAATGAGACTATCTGGCCTGGTTTTTCCAAACTCGCACATGCAGATGCCTTCTCCTTTCCAAAGCAAACGTAAGTCAGATGATAATCTATTCTTATTGCACATAACGAACGTACGCATCAATGCTTTATCTCGACAAGTCAAAACCAGCTCAAGGTCGTGTTTCCCAAACAAAGTGAAAATACTATCAAGTTGCTCGCCTCCCTGTTGACATACGACCCTCGCAAACGACCTTCTGTCAAGGCAGCCTTGAGCCACCCTTATTTCTCCGAGTACCCTCCACGTAAGCCAAAAAAAATATAGTTGATCATGAGAACTCACCAATGCACTTGAAAATCAGCGGCTGACTTAGCCTCCCTCCCAGTATACCCCGAAATCAAACATTTTGTCGCTCCTGAAGGCGGTAGCCATCGATAGCCGTTCATCGCATGCGCAACACTTCGCAATGGCATTGTAAATAGTATGTACAGCTATCAAGAACGCCTTAACACCGCCTACAAATCTTCTCTCATTTCCTTTTTCACAAACAAACTACAGAAGTATGGGAAAGTGCGTGGATTAAGTATGTTTGCAAGCCGAAAAAGACAATATAGATTCTTCAAAAAAGAAAAAAAAAGTTAAAATACATATGTATATATCACATAGAAACATGGTGAAAGGGGAAACTAGTTTTACATGACCACGGCTATGCCGTCGTCGCAGGTCGTTTGTTCGATCGCGTTCGAGATGTCTCCCGTGGCAGGATCGATGCGCGAGACGTGGCAGACGCGGGCGGAGTGTACCTGGGTATGAAAGGGGAACGGTAACACTTGGTATTTGAGGACGCCGCGTACCGTCAACTCGTAGGGGTATCGGATGAGATAAGACCTGCGTAGAAGGAACAAACAAAAAGGCATTAAATAAAACGCAATTTGTTTGGATTACACAACATACCAGCGTTCATTGCCGCTCATGTCATTTTTAGTTTTGCCGGGATTCTTGATTTGGACTTGACTGATGGCCTCGTGGATGCTTGGATGAAAGAAATGAGCGGGTGGGAAGACGAGCGGCTCGTCAAGCTGGTACACCGTGCCAAGGAACTCCAGCGGATTGGCCGCTATATTTTTCGCGGGATATGTGTCAATATCGATTCCCCGTTGCGGGGGGTTGTTTACAATATATAGTAATACATACAAGGAAAAGGCAAAGTTTCATTGTCGGGAAAAGCAGAGGTAGGCACGTACTGGCTGGAGGCAAAGACGCTGAGGGAAGCTTCCTGGACCTGAAGTGTCCATAGGTTGCCATTCCTAATAAGGTTGCATGATGGGTTAGGTGTAAACAACTAGGCATCCTATTCGATGGACCGTAGCCTACCGTCCTTTCACATGCAAATCAAAGAAAAGCTCCTTGGTGGAGCCAAGTACGTTCGAGAGCTCGAGCACGTCGAGCGAAGCGAAGGGAAGCGCCATGTAGAGGATCGAGAGCCACAGGAGCAAAACTGCAGAGAGACAGCTCAGGAACATCCATAAAACAACGACGAGTGGTCGTGTGTTTTTTCTATGACACAATAGTTATCAGAATTCTATTACACACACATACACACGGGTACTCTGTAGAGTACTTGTAATCTGTTTCAAATTTTGTGTGTCTGTTTGTAACCTACTTTTTCCTGTCGATCACCAGATCGTCACTCCAGTATCGACGCACACGCTTCTTGAGCGGAGGGGCGCGCAAAAGTGGAAGGTTTTCTTCATCCGAAGCCGGGTAAATATCCGATAGATGCTTGTGACGATGTGGGGGTGCCGAATGTTGTTGTTGCAGCTGCTGTTGCTGCTGTTGGTGGAAAGGAGAGCGGAGCATCGCGGTCGGTGGCAGCTCGGATACGGCGGACCGTAAGACTGGCCTCCGCGGTTTGGTGTACGAGGGCAGCACGTCGCTGGCCCTCTTAAAGGAAGGGAAAACAGACGGATAGGCATATGGACGTTGATAGACAAAGGATTCTTGCTCGTCCGAGTCTAAGAAGAGAAAAAGGAAAAGAAAAAGGATGCATCAGATGATACTGCACATGCATCTGTATATGTCTTGGATTCGATTCTTTATAGTACCATTGGCGTCCAAGACAGCTGCACTAAGGTTGTGAGCAAAAATCTCGGTCGGTTTGATATGTTTCCGCCTGTTCTTTTTGGGTGCCCGTTTGCTGTTGGAATTGTTGTTGTTGGTGTTGTTACTGGATGAGCGTGGTGCGCCAGACTCGCTTCCGGAGCGAACACTTCTCGCGTCATTGTTGCTGTTTTTCTTTGCTGAGCAAGTGCTGAACATGGGTTCCTGTTCGGGGAAGACAGCCGTCTCAATGGTCAACTGGCGCTCCTGCTGTTGCTGTTGCTGTTGCTGTTGCTGTTGCTGTTGTTGTTGTTGTTGCTGCTGCTGCTGGATCTGTGCATGGTGGTTCTGGTGATTATGATTGCTCTGATGCTGTGGATTATTACTCTGTTGCTGCTGCTGATTGTGCTGTTGCTGTTGTTGGTCAAGTGGGTGAGGGAGTTGGGAGGGTGGCGGTTGTATGGTGTTCTGTGGAGGGTGAAGCGGAGTTCCTGTGTCACGGCTCATAGGTTTAAAATCCATGTCTTCCTGCAAACGCTTGAGGGTCATGAAGCGAGACTTGTCCGAGCTATGGATCGTCTTGAGCGTAGGCCTCGGAGGGACAGAAAGACGTGCGCGTTGGTGAAGGTCAGCGGGCATGGACACTGTCTTTTGTTTTTCTGCAAATGAGGGTGGCAATGACGAAGAGGACGAGGACGATGGTGACCGGTCGGGTTCGTCGTCCGTCGTTGGGCTCTCCGCACAAGAGTCTCGGTCTTCTTTAGCCATGATTGGCGGCGTGCTGCTGCTACTAATCTACTGCGACTACGGCTGCTTTTGCTGCGTCAAGTATAGACAGTTTAAACGGCGCGTTTTGTAAAGGAGATGTAAAGGAGGGTATAAAGAAAAAACCGAGAGGGACGACTAAAGAAAGGAAAAAAAGAAAAAGAAAAAGAGGAAAGAAAAAGGTAAATATACAAAATAGAAAATGGT
Organism: Syncephalastrum contaminatum; assembly: GCA_013461545.1. Classification (NCBI taxonomy): domain Eukaryota; kingdom Fungi; phylum Mucoromycota; class Mucoromycetes; order Mucorales; family Syncephalastraceae; genus Syncephalastrum; species Syncephalastrum contaminatum. The sequence goes on along the minus strand of VAFG01000274.1, from coordinate 1,256,680 downwards.
GTGTTGATGTTGTCCGCTTGGCAGAAGCAGGAATGGATGCGTCCTTACAGTGCGGCCACGTGAGCTTCTTGTTGTCTGGAAGCTGCTGCCGGTTGGGTTCGGTTTCACAGGTGGCACACCTTGTGCCCATCCCGTCTCCACGCCCTTTACACCAGCTGACCCTTCTGCTCCGTTCCCGTCCCTCCTTCGTCGCCTGCTGTTTTTGTGTAGGCTATGCCTACGGCACGGCTCCATCCGCGTGTTACTTGCGCTTGAAATGCTGTCCTGTAAGGCCCCGAGCTTATTATTTCAGCATAAATCGGCTACTGTTGCCTTGCATCACACAGCTTGGATCGTTTATTTTGGACCGCCGCATGAAACTAAAAAAAATATGTACGCAGAGATCCTTGGAAAATGGGGCCGAGAGGGAGAGAGAGAAAAATAGAATCAATCATACTTAGTCAGCCCACGCGCCTGTCAACTGGACTCGCCCCTTCTATATCTGCAGCTTTGACGGCAAAGGACATGATATTGCACAAGCCTGGCACCATTTACGGCGGCTTGTGTCACCTGCTTTATTCCCTTTCCGCCTATATTTCTCGCTTGCCCACTCTCACTTGCCCGTAAATCGCGTCGTCGTGCCACCCATGGGACAAAAATGCGTCACCGGCTTATCGGATATATCACTAGTTGTCAAGGGGCCCCATATATCCTCAACCACAACCACCCGTGTGGAATACCGATGGCGATGATAGAGCAGAAGGAAAAAAGATCCATCATCTGGCTTGTTTTGTCATAGAGGCCAGATTGTCAGAGGAGGCATCTATATGCAGATATATTATGGATATAAAAAATACGGGTAATTTTTGGGAAGCTGTTGTATGGATTTTCTTTTAAGCGCGAGTGGAAAGCAATGGAATAAATGATGATGATGTTGCTGAAGAGGAGGAGGACGTGTCAGTGGTATTGCTAATAGGAAATGTGGGAAGAGAGGTGGAGAAGAGGTCGACATGCTTTTCAGGTGTCTGCATCAGGTACTCAATATCTGTAATCTCTTTGGGTGCCGTCGTCAAATTATCGTAGCCATCAGTCATGATCTGCACCGTATCCTCTATACGGATACCACCAACGCTGCGGTATCGATCGAGCTGATCCCAATCAAAGTAGTGCCGATGGACGGACTCAGACCAGGCTTTCAAGACGGCGCCATGGAAATAAACACCGGGCTCGACTGTAATGACCATATTAGCCTGCAGAGGTTCAGTGAAGAGGTAGGATCTATGCCGAGATATACATGGCGTATAAATGAGTATCTCTTTTGTACTTAGGCAAAATGAATGTTAAACTCACCCGCCGACATCATGGACATCTAAGCCGACGGAATGGCCTAGACCTATGTTGGCGAGAAGTAAATGTGCGTGTGTGAGTGAGTAGAAGCGTTCGCCGCTTGAATCGCATAGCTTCGCATTTGGAGCATTCTGAGTAGTCTTACCATGGTAAAAAAATGCGTTGGGTATACCCATATCGAGCAGTTCTTCGACAGATCCATGGAGAACGCCCAACTTAACCAACTCTTCGCAAAGAACTCGCATTGCAAGGAGTTCCATGTCCGGCCACCAGATCTTCGCTTTAAGTTTCGCCAACACTGCCTGCATGAACAAAAAAATTTTTATCAGCAAAGTCCGGTCGTGAGCCAAGTCGTTTTCATGATCAGTTGCATCCTCCAAGCCCAGTGTAACATACACGCACACGCGCGCGCAACCGCCAGGCGTACCTTCTGCATCTTGAGGACAATGCCATATATTGTCCTGGCTTCGGGTGAAAATGTACCTGAGGCGGGAAAAGTACGAGTGACATCACTGCTGTAGCAGCCCGCCTCAACGCCCGCATCAATGAGCACCAAGGCGCCTGGTTCGATGCGTCCCGAGCGGCGCGTATTGTGGAGAGTAGCGGCGCGCGCTCCTGAAGCTACGATTGGTACATAGGCTTGCCGGTCCAGACCATAGCATGCGGCGGTGAGGCCAGTGAAGAGGGCAGCGACACGCCCTTCTGTAATTTTTTTTTGACCAAAGAGGGCTGGGAAGCGAGCCATCAGAGCGGTATGGCAGTGGGAGGTAGCCTCCCCCGCGCACCGCAACGCTGCAATTTCCCAGGGAAACTTGGTCAATCGAGCACGCGTCAGGGCCTGGCGCAACTCGGCTTGGTTGATCAGCGGCAAAAGTTCTGCAGGCAGCGCCGTGGTGTCGGTCGTATCCAGCACGTGAATGACACTCGGCGCCAGCTGCTTAAGAGTCGGCTCCAGATCGTCTTCATTAATGACATGGTCGGCGTCGTATTGTTGCAATAGCTCGGATGTGTTAGCAGCGGTGCCTTTCCACATTACTTCCGTTTCGGAAACCGTCGGTGCAACGAGATACACCTGCATCGCCATGAAGTCTATAATCACATGGAATCCTGGCTCATTCACCCCTGTACGCCCAAAGTCAGAAGTAAGTCAGTATATATAATTTATACGTGCATCTCCCCTTACCGGTGAGGTAGAAAAAGTGACTTTCTTGGCGAAAATCCAGCTCAATGTCTGTATCGTCACGCATCACGTCCTTTGAGCCACGAAGATACAAAATGGCACGCTCGTGCTGTAACGATGGCCCAGTAGAATGATCAGAATGATCATCACTGCTCGTGCTGGCCTCTTCTTTAGAAAATAATAAATCGCGCACTTTGAGGCAATGCTGTTTGGTGGGCAAGCGTACGGATACTTCGCAACTGGTGTTCCATTTGACCGATGGAGTAAGAGTCGTTGAATGAGGAGCCATACGGGAGACTGAGCAATAAAAGAGAATAGGTTATCCTTTCGAATAAATAAACTAAAAGAAGTTGAAGAAAAAATGAACAGGAAATAAATAATTCAGGAAAGCGGGCCAATCGACATAAAAAAAGCTAGAGCCACGGGATCGGTTCGAAACGACTGATCTGCTGATGGTAGTTCCGGAAAAGAGGATCACAATGGTGGCACGGTATGCTACGTTTCTAATACGATATGGTAGTAGGGCACGGACAATCTGTGTGATCTTGGGTTGCACGGCATGTTTCTTGGCCAAGAACTACGGTGCTCATAGTATATATGTATGCGTCTGACCAAAGAAAGCTAATGTGAGCGCACGGGGCAAGAGCGCAAATGCTTGTGTGAGTAGCAACCTAACAGAAATGGGCCGCCCGTTCCTGTGCCTTATTTTTGTCCGCATCACAAGCTCGCCCTTCCCCCTTGGTGCGCTTGAACACACATCAGCCACACCCGAAAAAGTACGTTGCCTTTTTCGGCTATTTGACCGCTCCACGCCTCTACTAGACTCAAGTGGCTCGCCGATGACATGAGCACTTAAATTACCTGCTTTGACCTTGGGACCGATGGAGAAACGACTTTAAGGAGCATTTTCTCAAGTTTCAGAGACTTAGAAACGCTAGTAACGGTAGTGTTTTTCTCCTGTAAGCGTTTCCACTTTCGAAGCGTTCTCCACTGAAAATGACCATTTTTTATTTCCATACGGGTCACGAGAAGCACATTTAACTAAAGTTCTAAAAGAAGTCCCAAAGCCGAAGGAATTCCTTCTGGTATGCCTCCACGACAGGTTCGAGGTTCGTAATGAGCACATTCTCTCGATTTTTGAAGCGGGCACTGCAGAGTCAAAAAGAAATATCAGCGAGTCTGCCGCATAGAGAAGATGTGATACTTACGAGATTGACCAGTTGAAACTGCCGGTAATGACCATCCGATTATCAACAACAGCAAATTTGTTATGCATAAACTGGTCCCTATGTGACAAACATAATTCAGTCTTCATTATTATTATTGTTTTCGCAGTAATGTATCTTTCATACCCATTATCAATTTTTGTAGGGATATCTTCCTCTTCCTTCAGGCGTTCAATATCCGATCCGCGCGCCTCCAACTGCTCATTGTCCGTAATAATACGAACATCCACACCGCGTCGATGGGCATCTCGGATGGCCCGGGCCGTCGTGTTATCCGTGAGCGAGAAGATGCAGACATAAAGTGTTTCTTCGGCAGACTTGAGAGCGGTAATGAACGTGTGGTAGCTTTGCTCGGAGGGGAAGAAAAGTGGCATGCAAAAGTTCGATGAGTCAGGCATACACACGGGCTCAAAACCACCACTGAAATGCTGTTCCTCTTCTTCCTCGCTCTGGTACGCGCACTGCTTGACCCACTGGCGAACGTGGGCACGCTCACGGCGCGAGGCTGCTGTATCAGCCGCGAACGCGCGCGTCTGGCGCGTAATGAACGACTTGTCGACTGACGATTGCTTTTGTGCAATATCAGCCCAAGATCTGCCACCCGCCTGCTGTTCCTCGTCATCTTCCTCCTCTCCATCGTCATTCTGGTCCTCCTTGGCTTCCTCAGGCAGAAAAGCCTCGACGCCCAGGCTGGTCCCAATCAGGCAGCCCATGTACTTCTTCAACAAAGCCAAGCGGCGGCGATCGGCGTCGGACTCCATGGCCTTGCCTGTCGCCGCAAAGAGACGGTTCATCAGCTTGAGCGCATCCCGGTCATCTTGATCACCACCCTGGCGTGGCTTGTCCTCGAGGAGCGCGTTGAAATGGGACGTCGTGCGCTCCAGATGCTCTTTGTCGGACGTGATAGCATCTGCGGATGCCATCGACTAAAGGGCCGCGTTTTTTATGTGAGAACACGTGCTATGTACAGAGGAGCAAAATCCGACTCTCTTGAACTTACTTGGCGCACCAGCTGAGGCAAGTTCAGCTGCTCTTCATCAGCCCAAGGGAAACCTGTCATGTTCTGTCGGTGTGGTGAAAATAAATAAGGGAAAAAGAAGGTGTGTATGAGCTAAAACTGTTTGAGTGCCGGTTTTTGAGATACTGTATGCATGGGCGTAGGACAAGAGCACATCTGCGACTGAAATTAGTATAGTTCGGGCCGAGACTCAAAAATGACAAGGCTCAAGTTCCTTTGCCATACTGTTTATAACTCTATATTAGACCCAGCTTAAAGTGCCAAGAAGCCAGAGCCTATTGCGGTCACTTATTTACCGATACACACATATCAATAATCTGAGGAAAACAACTCGTACCTGATAGTTTGTCAGGATTAGGCGACAACATCAATTCAAATATAAGCAGAACACGCCTCGTTGGAAAGCTAAATATATGTCAAATTACCCATCAGAAAGAGTCGTTACAGACGTGGCTATATATATGAGCTACATGTCATTTATAGAAATGCACCAGGCATCCATTTATGTTAGCTACCGGGTGACGTGTGCAAGTATAAATCTTCGGGAACAAGATCGGTCACACAAACGAGAAGCGAAGGAGTATATCACGTGTTTATGCTATCGCCCATCGATGCATGACAATAAGAGGTAATTATCTCGAGTTTCTAACACGATACGCTACCTATGAGATAGTCTATATAGTGGACCTCGTATAGCAACCTTCTTCTCTCCACGTAGCTGTATATTCCAATGCAGCCAGCAATTAGGTATGGATTCCCAAACTTTTATAATAGCCTCAGAGTCCTGTGGTAGTGAGGGCGGACAATCGGGAGGCTGAACAGGGACAGAAAGTGAGCGCGTATACTATGATGCCGGATAAACAAGAATTTTATGCGAAAGTGCATCTGTACAGTTGAGTTTATATGCAGTAAAGCATACATTCGGAAGATGCTGTATAAAATTACAGCGTAAGGTAGTTCTATAGTCTAATGTTCAATATATATACATGTAGATGTGCAATAGCCTGTCTTCCATGTAGCTAATTTACTCCTGATATATACGGCTACATTTGTGATGTGCACTAAGAATCGTGTGGTTCTACTATGTTAAGAAGCGAAACAATAGAGAGCAGATAGTAAATGCTATATATTATACTACTAAAGTTTGAGCGTGTGTTTTAAGAAGCTTTTAAAGGGGGTATGAAAGAAGTTTTTCCATAAGACATATGTACATAAAGTTTGCAACCTGTATCCATTCCTATAGGAAATGCTAATGCTATACTGTAAAGAGATACTAAGACAACGGACGCCTGATAACCACTGGCTGCCGCTGCGAAGGTCGCTTATAGAGCTTCTTAGGGTAAAGTGCTGCTGTTGGCTGATAAGAATACTCTGCATACGACCTTAACGGTAATGGTGGCGGCGGCGGCGGCGGCTTATGGTACCGGCACTCTGCAGATGCCGTATGCTTTGTGGCATAATACTCGTCGATTATGCTGAGCACAAAGCTCACCGTACATGCCTTGAGTTCTTCATAATGGGGGTTGCGCACGGGATCAAACATCAGCATATGGGAGATAAGTATGGCTTCTGCGTGGTACTGATCTGAGTCTTCGGAAGGGCCCTTGTCCCACAGCAGAGGACGAAATAATGAAGACTCCTTCATGCTACTGGGTATACGGATGAATTTTCGCTGGTTGACTCCACTTCGGTCTCTGGACGGTAGCTACTCCATCAATTATTATTCGCGCGTGCCATTTGATCATACAATTTATAAGCATGCAGAATGACGATAAAGAGATCTCGTACCTCATTGTAGAAGCAACAGAACTTGGTATCTTGCAAGATCCTTAGGACATCTTCCACCCTTGCAGTAAAACAAAACAGTTAAAAAGTATTCTATTATATTGACAACAGCAAACCAGTCACCTTTTCTACATACCTCTCGTGATGACTCCAGAATTTTGCTAACTGCTTTGTAAACTCGAGGTATTGCATAGTGTTATACGCGACCTGCACTCCAAATAGTTTTGCAGCAAATAGAAGAAATGAAGCTGCAGCCATGGTTGCGCTGAACTCGAACAAAGTCGAGAGAGGTGTAGCTGCATTAGCGAGAGATGAGGACGTCTTTTTCAAAATGTCTTTGAGTAGTTTTGGTGCAGAACTTCTCGCAAGCGCAATATTGGCCAGTATTTGAAGGGGTCGCGTGCTGATGTCTTTCACCATTTTGATGGCCATGGTTTTATCCAGAGAGAAAAACGGCGTGTCGTATGCTACGAGTCCTAAAATGCGACACTTATAGAGTTGCCTCATTTTGGTTTCGTTCCAATGACGCACGACATCAGCGGCTATGTTACGTTGATATTTATACATACACACGTTAATAAAACCATGTACTAGTCCGCAGGGTACGCCAAAACTTACCTAAAAGTCCACCCATGCTATGACCATGTAAAATCACAAGTACTTCGGCGCCATTTGCTTCCGAAGACCAGTTTTGCGCCTGATCTTTGATCCAAGAAATGATGTTATCTCGTGTGTCACCGTATTTCCTAGAAAGAAGTACATTTAGCCTTGGGTCACACATCCATGACACGCGCAACATACCCCTTGGACTTGTAATCGTAGAGCACTCTGTCAAGCATGATTTTTCCCTCACATGAACGTTGCACATACTCGTCAACATAAGAGGGAAGTTCCTGGGGGAAATTGTGTTAGTATCGTTACAAAGCTCCTGCGCATATAGTTCTCTAAATTCATCGGAGTTATGTACCTTGAACGTGCGTGCGCCTCTACCAAGAAAGCCGTGAATCCACACATTTTTGACGAGCGCTATCACGTGGTTTCCGTGGTCAAAGGAATGGGTCTCCATACATAGATTAGAAATCTGGATCGAAGAAAGGATAATGTAACGGGCTGAAGGAAAGGAAAGGAAAGAAAAAAGGAGAAGAAAGAAAAAATAAAGATCAGCGGCTGAGCGCAGGGTGCGCCTTTTTGTGCAATATTGTTCCACAGCCGCCAAAAGCACCAAAATTGACAAATTCGTCTTTGTATCTCGTAAATAATGATATATAGGTTAGAAATATTATCCATGCCCGCACCAAGATGAGCCAAATTCATGGGCATATTTTGCGATAGGTATCTCAAAGTTCCATGTGCTGCTGCTGCATTCCTTCATGGAGGCTGCTCTTGAACAGTCAAGAAATTCTTGTGTATTGTCAAACTCAGCGAGTTAGCACATGTACAGATCCTGGTTCCGCGCTTCTTTTTAATACACAGGGAAAGAAAGGGCGTCAATCTGTCCTCCATGTCCACTTTATACGCGAGCACTACTGCTGGAAAAAAGTAAAAAGTAAAGCAAAATAAACGGTATTCGAAGAAAAAAGAGAGTAGGTCTGTATATATCATTACCATCAGTTATATGATCATAGCATCGGATAGAGATCATCCATATGGCGGAAACCGCAAACTACGTATCACGCATGGTTATCCTACCTACGTCACGCGCATAGATGGGATGCATACGAGACACAGAATGTCTATGCGTCATATGTGAGTGTTACGCTTCGTATATGACTGTTTCACAAAGACTATTCTGCTGTATCTGCGCTTATGGCCATAATGGCTACTACGGCTAATGAAAGACACAAATGAGTCTCGGACAAGCCACAGGCACGAGAGTCAGCCAAGAGCAACGTATTGCTCGGTGGCGATCGGGTGCTGACACATCAGCGTCTTCAAATTTAGAATGGCTGCAGTGAAGAATTATACTGCAAGGAAGTTATATTTTATCCATAAGCTATACTCATGTTCAGCCAAAACCCCATAATTTTTTACCCAAAAACATCGGGAGATGGTAGGAATATTAACGAGACACAGTGCTGAGATTCACTTCAACTTTGGCCAGGCGATGTTTGAAACAGACGCAGGTACATGCGTACAAAGGATTATATTTATGTGTCAAAACTTTATTTAATCCGCACGCTCGGACAGGCCGCAAATACGTGTATTTAGCTTTCAACAAGATTTCACGCCGATCGCTGCTTGATTTTGCAAGCCATTTTGTTTCATCTTTCTCATTCTAGATATGTGATTTAATTGCATGGAGCCGGTGGTGATACTTTATAGCCTACTAGTGTGAATTGTTCCTTGATATTGCTAAACGCGCATATTACAGGATAATAGAGCTTTCTATATTAAAGTTTGCAGGCCCAGATCAGCCATCACCCCATTCTTAGAAACGTTCAATATTATTGGCTAGCAGTCTTCCGTTTGTGGAAATCCTTGTGAAAATGGGTACACTGAGTTGTGCTGCAAAGTGCAGAACAACGAATCGGAAGAGCTGGACGAAACACACGCGGGAGATTTTATGAAAAAAATGCCCTACACCGCACTGATGCCTGCCTCATTGGTAGAAGATCAACATAAAATGTGGGGAAAGCCGCTTTGGCCAGGAAGACGAGGCAGAATGTTTAGGACGACACGGAAGAAGGACGGAACCGCAAGTAGGCGCTCACTCGGATTAGCTATTACGTTTTACGCCATGTCATTAATTTTCACGCGCTGTGGAGCTTACGTGACCGAAACCACAGACTAGTATAAGAGACCCATGCGCAGGCATGTGCTTGACCTGTTTTCCATAACTTTCGTGTTCCTTTTCCCACTTTCTGTCTTTTCCTCTTACACCTACGTTAATATCATGACTACCACAGAAACAGGTATACACGTATATCATGCCCGAGCCATTTACCAAAACTTGGCTTCCATCTTCTGTAGCTGCTAAGCACGTCGTGAACGACCCCAAAAACGTGAGTCCGGCGATCAACGACGCGTCGAGATAAGAGTACAAGACTGACATGACATATTTCTCGGTAAAACAAGGCCGTGAGCGATAGTGTCCAGGGACTCTGTTACGCAAATCCGCACCTGCGACTGGTCAAGGAGGACAAGAGTAAGGATGAACATCATGTTTGCGACGACGTGTTACTTACGAGCGTACAACAGTCGTCATTGACGCTGAGGCGGCTCTTATCGCCAAGAAGCAGGTCACACTTGTGGCAGGAGGTGGTTCAGGACACGAACCTGGTTATGCTGGCTACGTCGGTCAGGGCATGCTGACTGCAGCAGTCTGCGGTCACGTCTTTGCGTCGCCCTCCACAAGCCAAATCCTGTCTGCTCTCGAACGCGTCCAGTCGCCCCACGGTACTTTAGTCATCGTCATGAACTACACCGGCGATTGTCTTCATTTCGGTCTGGCCGTTGAGCGTGCCAAAGCCCAGGGCATCAAGGTCGAGATGGTCATCATTGCTGAAGACGTCGCCATTGGTCGCAGCAGCAAGGTTGGCCGCCGTGGTCTGGCTGCAACTGCCCTGGCCGTCAAGTTGGCAGGCGCTGCCGCTGCACGAGGGTACTATTAATACTATGAGGTGGATATGATACATGTGGATGTTGACAGGTACTCCTTTTCCAGATGCTCTCTGGAGGAAGTCAAGGCAGCAGCTGAGCAAGTGAACAAGAACGGTGCTACTCTGGGCGTGGCACTCGATCACTGCCATGTGCCTGGGTCGGGCAACCCGGTCCATTTGCCCCCGGACACGGTCGAAATTGGTATGGGTATCCACAACGAGCCCGGCCTCGTGAAACGCTCTATCGAGCCTGCTTCCAAACTAGTTCGGTCCATGGTCGACATGATTCTCGACAAAGAAGACAAGGAACGTGGCTATCTGCAATATGACAGCTCCTCCAAGGCAGTCTTGCTCGTCAACAATCTCGGCGGTCTCTCCAATCTGGAACTTCACCTCGTCGTCAAGGAAGCTGTTGAGGCGTGCCAGGGCCGCCTTCAACTTGAACGCGTCTATGCAGGTGTTTTCCTGACGAGTATCGACATGCAAGGCTTCTCTGTGTCGCTTCTGACCCCCCTCGAAAAGGATACATTGGCCTATTTGGACGATCCCGTGCAGGCCCCAGGCTGGCCTGCTCATTCTCACGCACCCTTCTCAGCCAACATCGATGCTGCCCCACACAGCAAGCAAAAGCAGGAGACTGTCTCCACCGAGGGTGATGTTCCTAGTAAGTCTGAAGTACTTGGATGATTCTGTAACACAAGACACCCAAAACTTTGGAAACTCGTAGTTGACTCATACTTTTATGACATGATTAGTCAACCCTGATCTGGTGCGCGCCGCCGCGCAAGCCGTCATTGCTGCTGAGCCCGAGATTACCTCGTACGACACTATTCTTGGGGATGGTGATTGTGGTCTGACCCTCAAGGCTGCTGCTGCAGGTAGATTCGTGGGATGTGGCGCAACGTTGCGCTGCATAAAGCCCATCAAAACCGACTGATTTTTCTTTTTCCATTTTTTAAAAATAGCCATTCTGGAGAAGCTGCCGCAGCTTCCCGTTCAATCTGGCGTGCAGACCCTGCTCGACCTGGCTGATTTGATCGAGAACACCGTTGGCGGCACATCTGCCGCCATTTACTGTATCTACATCAACGCTCTTGCCGGCAGCCTGTCCAAAGCCAGAGACCAACAGGGTGTTGCTCAGTGGGCCAAGGGTATGTAAAAAAAAAAATAGAGCGTCATCGTCGCATGACCTGCCGCGCGCTAAATGCTCACTTTCCTGACTCGGTCTAGCCTCCGCACTGGCTCTCGAAGCACTCCAGGTCTATACTCTGGCGCGTGTGGGAGATCGTACCATGATGGATACCCTGATTCCATTCGTTGAGACGCTGAGCGCCAAACAGGACGTGGCAGCTGCGATTGAGGCAGCACAGAAAGGTGCGGAGTCGACTCGCCACATGCATGCTCATATGGGCCGTGCTTCCTACGTGCCTGATGAGGATGTCAAGAAGGCTTCTCTCCCTGATGCGGGCGCCTACGGTCTTTCTGCTCTGCTGACTGGTCTCGGCAAAGCGCTCAATTAAGGACCAAGCGCACCCTTCAATAAATTATTTCTTGTATGCCCTCATTTCTATAACGCACCTGCTTTTACATAAAAAAAAGTTAAAATTCTGCTTGCATAAATGATGCATTTGCCAAAGCGACGTTGAGTGTGATATTTTATACAAGACGGTTAGGACATGCGTGTGTGTAAAGTGAGAAAGAGCTATCCTTTTTCGGACATCCTCTTCGCATAACTGCAATGAGAACACCCATGAAGGACATGCAGTCCGGGTTTTCGTGAAAGCAGAGGAGGAAAGACATAAATAAGAGACTTCCTTTGAATATATACATATGGCACAAGATGTTTCTCTATGTATGACGATCAACACAATGCCTTATTGCAAATCGACGGGCAGAAAATTGCCTACAATGATGGTCTAGCCACCAAAAAATAAAATGTTAGTCAGGGAACATAAGAGAAGCGCAGTTGCCTTTGTCTACGGCCGTACCGGTCTAAAAGAAAGGGGGGGGGGGAGAGAAACGACGACCCATTTAGCGTTCACTCATCCGACTTTGATCCGTGCTTACTCACATGTTGTATTTGTCTCTCCGGATAGTAAATGAAAAGCAGCACGACATGATATTGGATGTGCGCTGGTGCTTGAGGTAACAAGATGTCAAGACAGCCTTTTGCTTTGCGTCGAACGCGATATTGCCGTACTTTTCCCAGTAGTTCACCGTAGATTCTTCAGCCATGATCTCGTAAATACAGAGTTGTCCCTAAACAGATACTTGTATGTCAGCACCCTGTTTTTTAATCGGATTGTTTGACGCACATCACGCAATTTTTCCACCGGGACGTCAATTAACGACGCAAACTCCTTGTTGCCCTTGTAAATCTCTCCTGTACGGCGCCATAGGCAGGCAGGAACAGCCATAGCACTGAACACCCGATCATAATCCTATCCGACAAAAGAGTGTCAATGTCAGCCATGGCACGGCAAGTTGTTTTTGGGGGAGAGGCCACCGTCATACCAAAAGCAGCCGCTCGAAGGCCTCCTCAACCAGGATGAGATCAATATCCGTTAATGCCTGTGCAACGTCCCGGAAAGTGGGTCGAAAGGTTCCCATCACGTTGAGGATTCGCTGCCGACTGTCGGATGACATGCTGTTTTTTTAAGAGAAAAAAAAAGTAAAAAGATCAACTTTTAGAGTGACAGTTCGAATGCCAGTAGAAATAGCTTACTGTTGATCCATGTAGCGCTGAAGTCGTGCATATCCATTCACATAATTGTATGGTTTCAGAAACCCCGCCTCGTACTTTGCATTGATGACTTCGTTGAGACGATCCTCGAGCTTGCCGTCCTGAGGGTCGGCCGCTGTCAGAAAGAACTTGTCTTTGCTGTCCGGTGACGGTGTCGTCAGACCGTTACTGCTCGGGTCGTGATAGAGCCCATGTGTATCGTCGCCTTCGCCATCAATGAAGTCGCTAAACGACATTAAAAAGGTGTGAGAAAAATTGGGGGAAAAGAAGCGGGTAAAAAAGGGTATGAAAAAAAGAGGGGAGCGAAGAAAAAGCAACAAGGGGTCTTTTTTTTTCCTCTTGTCTCTTTTTTTAACTCACTTGAGGATCGTCAGTTCCTTGCCCATCGATTCACTAGCAAAAGTCAAAGGCAATGAATCTGCAAGGGGAGTAATACGTAGCATGATAATTGTCGTATAAGAATGCAGTGTGAGCTTGTGATGCGCTACGCTAAAAAAGGGCAAAGACACACACCTCGGGGCGTCCGTGCTGGTGGCGAAGGCCGCTGCTTCTTTGGCCCAGACATGCGTGAATGATGCGTCGTTGTAGTTGTGGACTGAGGTGATTTTCTGGCTAGGGTATCTGGACGGGGTTCGTCGTGGCACAGATGGCCTATGCTTCGCTTCAAGCACCGTTGGCATGGACGACCTGTTCTGCCCCGCGTCAATATGTATGTATGTAACCTAGCAACCTGAATGCATTTCGCGAAAGGACCCGACCGAAAAGGTTTCAAGGTAGAAAAAGAAAATGGCAAAATAGAAGCGGGGCTGTTACCTTCATCGCATGTCATATGAGACCGTCTACAGAAAACGCAGGCTAAAGTAGCAATATATGTAAAGCGGATTAAGTTGAGTAAAAAAGGGAAAAGGGAAAAGGAGGGGGGATTGGAAGGCGTTGTTCCTGCAGTGTGAGTGACATAGGTAAAAGAATCAGAGTATCACTGTTTTACCCAGAGACACTTTTTTCCGCTTTCGTTTGACACCGAGATCGACATTGGTAAGAGATTGCGACATTACGAACGAGGAAGAAAAAGAGGGAGAGAAGGGGAAGGGGAAAGAAAAAAGTAAAGCAAAAAAAGCAAGTCTTGCAACTTATTTTCCCCACATTTCCCAAAATATATGTAAAAAACCTGTCCCTCTTAGCTGTCCTCTTGGGTGTTTCACAAACTTTGTCGAAATGGAGGGCTGGCTTCACACGGGGTGTGGTGTGGCATGTGCCATGTGATGCCCAACCAGCCATTAAAAAACGCCCAATCCCCGCGCACACACACGCACACATACATAACACACGCACACCTACGCAACACAGAGTGCGCAATCCTCAACTCTATTATAGATGCGGCCAACGAATGGCACGCCTCGATCTCCTTTTTCCTGATAAGATATGAAGTAAAAAAACACATCAGAAATATGTATGACTATTTTATTGTATAGACGGTATATTATGTGGCTACCACTGCCCTCCTCCTCGGCTCCCGAGGTTCTCCAGTCGTCGGTCTCGCCTTGACAGTATGTCCAGCAAGTCCTCTTCAAGGTCACTGTCCAGCTCCGAATCGCTGTCCAACACCGCATTAGGCTTTTCGATCCGTCGCCGTGTCTTTATAACCTTGGCTTCAGTGGCATCCATGACCATTGTTTCGCTGTTGGGTTTCTCTATGCGTGGAGGAGGGGTTGTATCGGGAGGAGGAGGGAAGTTGATTTGCGACGGAGGTTGAGGTTGAGGTTGAGGTTGTAGTTGTGGTTGTACGGGAAATAAAGGCTGTGCCGGCGGTTGCGGCGGCTGCGGGGGCTGCGGCGCCGAGGCCGTACCGATGGACATGGTCAGCGCCACCGCCGGGGCGGTCATAGACGATGCCGAGGTAGTGGTTGTCGCTGTTTCATCATCGTCGGACATGAACATAAGGTCACGAAACGAGCCCATCTCCTTGCCAAACGCCGGTCCGCCAAACGAAAGTCGGATGATGGGTGCGTTGGCGGAATCGACCGAGGGGCGCTGTGGGTGCAATGTGATAGGTCTTCCGCCGCTTTCTGACACGGTTGACCCCGAGAACGACGGTTTTGGTATGGGCGAAGGAGGAGTGACAGGCCCCGGTTGCTGTTGTTGCTCCTGAATAGAGTTTGTCAATTTCACGGAAGGGCTACTGCCGTTGTTGTTGTACTCCTCGGGAGACAGTAATCGACTGCTGCTGGTGCTTTCTTTTCGCTTGTCGTTCGCTTCTGTCGAGCTGTCGATGCTGATACCGCCGGTAGAGCGTCGCAGCATGCGTTGCATCCGCTTCATAATTTTGCCTTCATTCTGGGCCGCATTCTCGAGGATCTGGGCTTGTGGGAGTGGCACAGGCGGTTCTGCGTCGGTGAGCGGTATGGTGCCAATAACAATGGGTATATCGACTGTCATGCATGACAAGGCTTGGAAGTCCACTGTGGTGGTGATATCGAGCGTGTCTTCTTCGCCATAGACCGTCGTCAGGTCTTGCAGTTGAGCACGCACCCGCACCTTGTAGCTGATTTCCAGGATTCGCCCGTCCCCATCCACGGTGGGTGAGGTCCATTTTGGGATGGTTAATACACGTGAGATGGACTGGAGGTTTTGATGCATAAGTTCGACGTCAGCCTTGAGGGCGTGTACGACTGTGCTCGGAAATGTAAATGCTCTATCCGGGTATTTAACGGACCCTTTCTCTCGCTGTTTGTAGTCCTGAGCACATACCTTCCACCACACAAAACGCGGGTTTCCCGGATAAGTGCGAGGGTGATACCGTCGGCCCGTTGGTAAGGTGTCGTATGATGCAGTTCAAGATCGACGGGTATAGACTGGTCTAAAGTGCGAGGGAAGCAGAGAAGCGGAATAGAATAGGGTTAAACTCATGGCGCGTGATGTCTTTTCTCTTTCTATAAATGCTTACTGCGGACATAGCCTTTGCGCGGCAACACAACCTGCAATATCGACTTGACGTCAGGACGAGGGGTATCAGAAGGGAAGGAGGTCTCAGCAAATGGACTGATGGAGGCGCGCCCCTGCTGCGGGACGGTGTGGTCTGAGCGTGTGACATCAATGCGCTGAAGGACTGGCACGCACGTGCGCGTAATCAGAGGTGAATCCGACGCCGGCCGATACAGAAATCCTTCGAGGCTATATTCGATTACGCCGCCCATGCCCGTTTCTGTCTATTTTTGATAAAGGGATCGCCCCACCCAAAAGAAATAATGCGTAAGTATACAGAACCGCATTTATTACGTCCCTTTTTTTCCAGCGTAGCTTTCTTTACTAGATAGTTTACCTCTGTGCAGCTGGGCAGAACACAATGATCAGGGACATTAAAGCGAAAAGGATAGCTGTAGATCTGATTGGCCTCGAGTATCTTGGGCGGGGCGCGGGCCTTGGCGGGTGGCAGCAAGAAGCCGTGGGATGGGACGGTGGCCGTTCTCCGGAATGCATCCGCTCGCCAATCGCCATTTTCGTTGATGAGGGGGAGATCGCTCGTTTCGCAGAACAGCTCGTACTCATCCTTCACACCATCTGGATTCTGGACCCGTACCCGCCCTGACCAGACCAACTCGAGCCGTGATACCTTGAGCTGCTTTGGTGTGCTGATCTCCACCGCGCCTTCGACCACGTCCTCGCGAAAATAGTAAGTGTTAGGATCCGCAAGGCGAACGTCAAAGCTAAAGTTGGGACGTTTGCTGTTGCTGCTGCTCTCGAAAAGACGTTTCATGCTTCCTTGAGTGTACTCATGTGGAAAAGAAAGAGAAAAAGGAGAAAGGAACGGCAGGTGGCACACTTATCAATGACTAAAAGAATGAGAGAAAGAGACAGGGCCACCTTATCCTGTTCGCTGAGCCAAATGGCCTGGCCTGGCTAGCCTTGTGTGACGCTTTCACGTTGATCTACGTTCCATCTTTTTTCTTTTAATGTTAAGCACGTTAGTGTGTCTTTTCCCATTTTCTATTCCTGATGAGCGTCGCACGCGCCGCAAACCGCAACACTTGCTCAGCACCTTCTTCTTTGTTTGATATGTATTCTGAGATCTTTAGTCACTAGCTACAAACGACATGAGGACAGAGTGTAACGCTTTTCCGTGGAACAATCCCGAAAATTTGGCTTTGTTCTTCCTAAAACGTACACCAATGGCATGCACATCTGTCTCTTATTGCACTACTTTGATATCTGCATCTGTGTAAACTTGCATATGTATACGGGGGACAAGACGGGCGCACCCCGACTCATTATACCAAATGCTTTTCTTGTACCATTGACTGCAGTACATGATGTGTATATTTTTAGTACGTTAAGCATTCTGAGTGCAAAGTTGATTCTGAAGATTTTCATAAGGGACAAAACTGTTTGCACACGTACTAGACTCCTTTTCCTCTTTGATGTCAAGCATTCTTTGTGAGCCACTCGCATCACTAATACCATATGAGAATCTGTGCGCTTAGTTATAATTATTTGCCTATATATCTCGCGAACTTCAATAAGCATATGCCTATCATGGAAAAGTACGTATCACACTTGAGTGGGGTCACATATTCGTCGATCAACTCATATAGAATTCAGGAACGTGTTTGCACAAGCGCTTCGCTGTTTAAGGAAGGAGCAGAAGAGTCTGGATGACTTCCCTTCTGATCTCATCACCATATTCTCTATCACAGGCAAGGAAATTCAAGAAGCCTAAGCTCCAAGAAGAACAATAAGTCCAGAGTGGGCAAATCCGAACAGGCGGGTCGTGTGGATCGCTGCCTCTGTGCCCCTTTTGCAACAATTTTTCGCGTCCGCTTCAACCACAACGGTGAAGTCCTTTCCCCCTTTATCCTTTTCACCCTTTATTATTACCTCTTGTTTTTCACTTGGAGGCCGCAATGGACTTTGGTCTGTTGTCGCATGTCGACGATCTACTGGCTGAGGTCTTCTTGGACCAGCTTCACTTGTGGTTTTCGACGATGAAAGTGTCTCGTGAACGGATAACTCTGGCGATCCCGAAAGAACACGTCCTCGCCATTCTTCAAAAGCGCGTAATCCGAGGCCAAGGCCAGGTACGAGAAGCAGTGACCGACCTGTCAGAGTATGTTGTTTATGTAGTTATGTCTACTTACTTTATAAGTCTGTGGTTCTAAACGACTCTCGCTTTATCCTGTCTATAAATTCAGGCTGCCTTGCTTCAGCGACCTTTTGCAGCGCTTAGACACGGTCCAACGAGACGAGTTTCTAGCTCACCTGAAGCGATATGCTCTTATGCAAGTCCATGACAACTTATTACAATCTTTTGCCTGACGTTTGTATCAGGTTTGCCCCGAACGCCGGATACGAAGTCGCAGGCACGGGACGTTATGCAGGTTTAGGCACAAAAGTCCAGGCATGTATTTCAGCAACACGAGATTGGAAAGCCGGGGAGGAGATCCGCTTCTGCACAGGCGTCATTGCATGTCTGACTCCCGACCAAGAGGACCTGATGAGCAAGGAAAAGCGCGACTTTAGCATCATGTACTCCACGCGCAAGTCCTCACCTTGCCTCTTTCTGGGTCCTGCCCGGTTCATGAATGTAAGTGCCCCGTATCTGCACCACCCTATCTAACATTGGTCATCCTTCAGCATGATTGTGGCTCCAACTGCCGCGTAAGTACGACGAAACTCGGACAACACAGAGAGACTCAATCGGTATTTCTATAACTTAGTTTATGCCCTACGGTGAAAATGGTATTACTTTCAAAGTTGTCAAGGACATTGCATGCGGCGAGGAAATTACCACGTTCTATGGCGCTCACTATTTTGGCGAGGATAACTGTGAATGCTGGTGCGCTACATGCGAAGCGTAAGTAGATGCATACCAACTGCAAAAGACCACTCATATTTGCTCTAGTGAGGGAAGGGGGCATTTTGCCAAGGAACACAGCGAAACAAAAGCCTTGAAAACCATGACCAATGCCTCCTCACGGCGACGAAGTTCACGTAAACGTAAACAAAAATCCTACGAAGAATTCTTTCTCAATGGTGGAAGAAGACGGAAATTGCCATCCTATGGCAAGGCCGACGATGCTGATTACAAAGTGAATAAAACGGCATATTCTGTTCGAAGCAGTAAAAAGGTAAGAGGAGATAGCACAGATGGTGCCTGGAGCTTACATTCAAATAGGAAAATGTACCTACTTCCTGTGGCGATGATACCCATACCCAGCAGCGTCCGTCTTACGGCAAGACGTCCCACCACGACACACCGCCGAGTTATGCGTCATCGCACTGCCCTGCCCCACCACCCGCGTATCAAACTACTCCACAATCTTATCCATATCAGCGCTCATCCTTCGATGCCAATATCTATCTGCGTTCGACTGCACATAATACTAGCAACTTACAATATGATTACACGAGAATACCGCCAGCGTATATGGAGGAACCGCACAATGTGCTCTGGAACATGGAGATCTTTCAATATGAATGCCCCGTCGAAAAGCGCCATTACCACAAACCTCATCCGCAATCACTGTTCTGCCACATGTGCTCGCCGTCTGAGCAGCGTCGCCAGTTATACGCCACCCAACTCCAACAAAATTATAACCATCCTACCACCCACAGCAACAGCAGCATCGTCCCTAGTTCTGCTGACCAAACTCGCCCCTCTGTCTACCCGTACCGATCCTTTATGGACATGCTCGATACCGATCAATTGCCTATCCTGGATGGTTCCATGATATCCAATCTCTCGCATGCTTTATTCAATCCATCACCCGAGGCTTGTCCGACTGTACAGAACCCGTACGACACCTGTTATGAACTGCCCGCTCCCGCTCTCTATCCAGACGATATTCATAGTATAACCACCACTGTCACTACCGGTGCAACACACATCCCGCCTACGGCATCACTTACAGCGCTCTCATTTTCGCCACATTGCACGACGGCAAGGACGCCCTATGCACTAAGCTCGGATAGCGAAGACAGTGGAAACTGCCATGCCTGTGGCGAGCCATTGAACGGAGCTGATGACTCTAAGCGCTGTCGGCGCTGTCAAAGACATTGGATTCTGTTTCAGTTGGAATGGCCTGCACGTCGAACGAAAAAGAAGCGTGCTAGAGGACAAGCAGCAGCAGCTACCGAAAAGGCGAATATTGAGACCATATTATCACCCTCTACCGCAGGAGAACCCATTTCACTAACAAATGCCCCCAGTATACCTACCCATAATTGACTTAATCCGATCGTGCATACATCTACATGATGCTACCCTGCAAACCCTCGCTTTCCAAATTTTCCCGTATGTAAACTTCGTTTTAATGTACATGGCTTCTACAACGAAAGCTCTATAGAGGCACAAAAAGGAGAAAGGAAAATGCAAACAAGAGTATTTAATGGGTCTTCTTGAGTGCAGCCCACTTCTTGACAGGGCTAGTGACGTAGTTTTGGATCTTGCACTTCTTTTTCTCGACAGAGACCTTGTCTGGCAACTCATCCTCGAGCTTTTTGTAGGCTGAGTACTGCAAGACAAAGAAATCCAGCTGGCAGCCGTCAAAGCTCCAGCCCTCATCGTCCACACGCACGCAGCCGTTGTGTTTCTTGCCGTCAGGAAGCTTTTTACCGTCGAGCTCCTTAATATAGAGCGTGGTGCCTTGCTTGATATCGTTCGAGGCCACGCTGACCCAGGGTGTGAGTTTATTATCGTCGTCCGAGCCAATGCCATATGGGTCGTCTTTGCGGTCCACCTTCATGTAGGTGTCCTTGCCGTCATCGAGATTCACCATGATACCGTTCTCGAGAAGACCGGTACCCTCCATTTGAAATTTCTACATAGAAAACGGTTAGCATTATGAATTAGGAGAGTTACATTTTTATTTACCTCGAGGGTATTCTTGGAAACCTTGGCAATGGTCTTGCCATCCTTGGTCTTGAGCTTCTTGGTTTTGGGGCCGTCCAGTTTGACGGACTTGCCATCGTTGAGCATATCCTTGTCTCCTTCTTTAGGGATCCAGTACCTGAGATTGGATTAAGGAGCGATAAGTGAATTGATTGCGCGAATCGAAAGGAGACTTGAAGATACATACTGTGTCAGTTCAGCGTGCTTGTAGCAGCTCTTGATACCGCGCTCTTCGATCGGCACAGCCGAAGTGGAGAGAGCAAGAGTGGAAATGAGGAAAATGCAAATCGAGGAGAATTTCATGATGATGATGGTAATGCTTTGGGTTGATGACAGATGCAGTGAAAAAAGGAGTGATGATTGGGGGAAGAGGCCTGCTCAACGATAAGAAAAAAGATGCGAATGAATGGAAAGAGAATGGGATGGGTTGTAATGATACAGCGATCAACGCAAGGAAAGAGGTGGACAGTTGTACCAGACAAAAGAAGAGGGAAGTGATGAAGGAGAAAAAGAGTCTCAGGAACGAGGGTTTATATATGTCTCGGCTGCTTAGCGGCCGCACACACACACCACAGAGGCAAGCACAAAAAGTTGCCACACAGCCCGGTCTCCCTCCTCCATTAAGCTGCATCGTTATGTGATTATACTGCATTCAAAGCCCGGAAGTAATATCGGTGGCAGTTATTTCCCCTTACCGTGCGCAATTCACTTTCCTAGTTTGATGATATGCTTATTTTACTTTTTTTTTTGTGAAACGGTTTTTCTGTCCTTTTTTTCCTATAATGCCTTCGTAATTAATCCAATATGGTAACTGGCGATCACTTGCCTTGATTGTGTCCATGATTAATGGCGCCTGCGTCGTACTTCTTTTGTACGGCCCGGAACCTGCATGCACACAATAAGACATACGGTTCGTCTCCGTAAAAAAAAGTCTGTTGTGCAATTACTGCTTGAACCCCGCCAAACGAGCTGGTAGGTCGCAAATACCAATCGCGTTAGGGGCAAAAAAGGAATTAGACGCATGATGCCATTTTTGAGAGGCCATTAAAAGCCAAGGCGAAACACACCATGCCGGCTTTTTACCCAAAACGGACAGTGGGGGTAGGATTGCAATGCTTTCCTCCCATCGCCGCTCTCGATATTTTTTGTCAAAAAAAAAAACTTGATGTCGGCTGTCCCTGAATCGAACTTGCCTTGACAGGAAAAGATGTAAAGAGTTCCTGAACGTTATTATCGTTCAAACCTTTTTACCAGTAAATATGTGCCATTTTTTATTTATATAGAGAAAGCATGCCTCCATCTCACTCTTTATTGAAGAGACAATGTGGAGTATCAGCTGATTACTGTGTGTTGCTCAACATGGCATATATATACATAGATAGATAGAGAAGATCGTTTTATTACTACACTTTTGTCCCATCAGGGTGTGTTGTGTATTCAGAACCCGTCAACTGAGGGGTAGAAGATACTTGATAGCGATTTGTATCAATATGTCATGCACGAGCTATACGAGTTTTACAGGGAGAAGAGCTGTTCTGCAGGATTCACGGTAATTAAATATGCAAGGCAACTGCCGTCTCGGGTCGCACAACGCTATGGTAATATGTTGTGGCACTTCATCGTAATCGCGCGCTGTCGCTGAAGCAGGAAGTTGTCATGCTGAATGCATAGTATAGCACAAATATGTAGAGATACATGCGCTGCTAGGGTACAGGATACTGACAAGAGGTCCTACAGTGAAACGATGCCATCACTCTATCTGCCCCACTTTCACCAATGATATGGGCTACTAGTGCGCATGACAGGTAATCCAGCTGTGCTTCATTAATTACGTATTGACGTGTAAATATTGAAGAAAATGAGATAAATGGCAGGGCCCATGGATGGTCGAGTCACACGCTCTGCGTTCTAGAGCCTTCGGTGGGACAGTTCTGCGTATTGATCAGAGCTCTTATGTTCAATTTCTTTATCCTTCAGAATTTCTGGAAAAAATGAATGTCACCCACGTTGAGACATGTCCAGCCCCTGCGCGTCTCGATATAATAAATTATTGATATTTTTAATGATACTACTGAGCGGTGGAATGGACCTAGGATTTCTGTAGGCTCCAGCATGTGCTCCTATCATGACGTAGATGTAGACGTATAACGCAGCGAGGATAGCCGAGGAGGAGGGACTATATTCGCTTTTGTTCAACTGAGTACTGAGTTGTATTTCGGAATCATACGGCTTTGGCGAGTCGGCCCCGCACACACCCGCTTTCACCCACTCCTACCCAGGACAACATTCGCCTATGCCCTCATACCTCTCTGATCCGCGTTTAAACAGCTACGAATCCGCATTCTGCGGTGCTGCAGCCGGTGTCGTGTCTCGGTACATACTTTTATAACGCGTCCCTTTTTGATTACTGTATGCTGACTCACTTGACAAAGCGTAGCCACTGCCCCCTTGGACGTGGTAAAGATCCGAATGCAACTCCAAACGCATCGGACAGAGTTTCGGTTTGGTAAGCACGTCGCCAATGCTGCCGCAGCCAAATACAACCGCATTATACCCGCCATGAGGACGATCCTCAGAGAAGAAGGCATCCTCGTAAGTAGACTGATCTCTCATACCGGCAGATCACACATACCTGACATCGCGTTTTTAGGGTCTCTACAAAGGTAACCTGGCGGCTGAGTATTTGTATCTGCTCTACAATGCAGTCGAGTTCTGTGCATTCAGAGAGATAGAACTGGCCCTGGACACATTGGTACGTTTCCACGTGAGGTGGAGGTCAGCATGACGCAGAAATTTCACACATACCAACCGTGTTAGGACCCCAATGACCGCGTACCCCATTCTGCAAAGACCTTTATCGGCGGCATGCTTGGTGGCAGCATCGCCACAGCTACGACCTATCCACTTGATTTGCTCCGCACCCGTTTCGCTATGCAAGGAAACAAAAAGGTACAGGGAACTCCACAGAAACACGTGAGGTCTCATTGGAACTTCCCATTGTAGCACTATACGGGGCTTGTGCAAGCTATGCAACTCATCTACCGCAACGAAGGTATCGCTGGTTTCTATGGGGGCATCTGGCCGGCTGTGATTCAGATCATGCCCTACATGGGCCTCGTGTTTGCCAGCTACGACAAAATCGCCACGACATTCAAACATGGTAGGGTATGTAAAAAGGGAGAGAAGAAGCAAATGAATTGCTCGGAAACTCATGCAGAGAGCTTTTTCAGGATAACGGCATTCTCAACCCAGACCATAAGCCATTGCATGACATTTTGAGTGGTGCGCTCTCTGGTGTCCTATCCAAGATCGCCGTGTACCCCATGGATCTCGTGCGAAAGCGATTACAAGTCCAAGGCCCGAACCTTCACGGCTATGTGATTGATTCTATACCCGCCTATGCGACCCGCTCCTGGCTTGCCTGTTTGAAACACATCGCGGCCAACGAGGGTATCACCGGCCTTTACCGTGGTTTGACCGTGGCGCTGATCAAGGTCGCACCCGCGATTTCTTTGACATTCTTTGTTTACGAGAAAACGAAGGACGGCATTCTGTGGATGAAAGATGTATAGACGCCTACTTAATTTTGACATACATTGTACATAGATTATCACTTTTTTTCCCATCCTTGTTTCCAAAGTCAAGAATTTTGCCTACTCGTCTTTTCGAAGCACTCCTTCAGTCGGGTCGCGTGCACTGCACATGCATGGCGTCCCACTCCATCGGTATCAACAATATATTAAATATTATAATGCAAGTCTAAGTATGCTCAAGGGGGGGTGGCACTTAATGCTTACCAAAAAATGGGGATTGAGCCGAGCCAAATGCATCATGTCTATCATTGGTAAAAATGCGCATTTTTTTGGTGTTGTTTATGTGTAGCTAAAAGAAGAACATACATACATGCATAGATAATGAGACTATTTTAAAAGGGGGGGGGCATATTTCAAAAGACATCCAAAGGCAAGAATATAATACATAGAGGAATCATGGGGGGGGGGAATATGTACGGCAGAAGAAGGAAAAAAGAGCAAAATTAGGAAAAAAGAATAAGAGAAAAAGAGTGAAGTTCATGTAAAGAAGGACAAAAACAAGACATACTTGCTATACACGTAATTAATGATGGTGATGAGAGCTACTCGTCGGTGATGGTGGTATGTATGTGTAATGGCCACCAATGAGCTGTTATAATAGGGAGGGGGGTTTCGGACAGATGCAGTTTACCAGGCACCACTCAGGGTCCGCTCCAACTCGTCTCGTGCTGGACCATGTTCGGGCTGCCTAAAACGACGACGGTGATCGACGGGGACTGCAGCTGTCTGTTGAATAAACCGGTTGGTTTCTTCTTCCGTCATCTCGTCCGGCTCGCCCACCAGACCACTCGCCATAATCGACCCTCCTGCTCCTCCTCCCCCTCCTGTCTGACTTGACTGCGTCTCCTCACCTTCATACTGCGTCTCCGATTCGCTGACAGGACTCGGCTGACTGTACATAAAGGGATCGATGACATCCTCCTTGTCGTCCTCCTGTTGCAGTTGATCGAGGGGCAGACGCTGCCGTGGTTGGTCGAGGAGACTCATGGTGGCTGCTGGCATAATGTTTCTCGGCCGATGGCGATAGTGGTAGTCATGGTAGCGTGTCGACTCTTGCGCTGTTGCAGCAGCGGACATGGCGTAGATGGAGTGGTGTTGCTTGGTACGCATGTGCTGCTGACGCTTGAACGTGGTAACTTGCTCGATTAATTGGGCACGCAAATCCTCGGCGTCTTCAAAGCTAAAATCGCATGGGCGTGGCTGCATGGCTTCTTCGACCGGGTCGCCAAAGGCAGCCACAAACGGATGTTGCATCGCGTCAATGACCGAGATACGGCGGTGCGGGTCGAGCTGCAGTAAGCTTGTCAGCAGGTGAATGCCTTCTGGAGGACAGCTCGGGAAAAGGACGGCGAGGTCGATAGGCTCCTCGGGTGGTGGCTGACCATCGACGGTACAGAGCTGCTGCAAATGGGCCGCAATGGACTCGGATGGCGCCCAGAAGCTAACATCACGTGGTAAGCCAAGGATACCCAGGATCTTGTGTAGTTGATCGACATAGTCACGGCCCATGAAGAGAACGCGTCGGCCAAGGATCTCTGCCAAGATGCATCCAACCGACCATACGTCAACTGGAAAAAAAAAGAAATACCATATTTAGACTTCCATGCATAAATAATTAGCTGATGCATATGCATCCCGTAGGATGACAATGCACTTACTAAGCTCGCTGTAGTTGTTTGGACTGATCATGACTTCGGGTGCTCGATACCACCGCGTCGTGACATACTCCGTCAAAAGCGACGATTGAGTCTCGGCCGTGTGACAGCCTCGTGCCATGCCGAAATCACAAATCTTGATGTCGCCATTACGATTCACAAGTATGTTGGCTATACTCAACAAAACAGGAGCAATGTTAGGGAAAGATATTGATAGTGTCAAAGAATAAGGTACCGGGCTTCAGGTCACGGTGGACGACGTCTGCAGCGTGGATGTACTTGAGGCCGGACAGCATCTGATAGAGGAACCACTGGGCATGGACGAGGTCGAGCGGCTTATCCGAATGGATAACATCGTGGAGGCTGGCGTCCATGCAGTTAAAGACGAGATAAATTTCATTGAAACTGGCAGGATCCACAATGTCCATGTCAAATAATTCAATGATACGCGGATGACCATTGAAATGCTGCAGCAATTTAAGCTCACGCAGGCATCGCTTGGTAACTAGACGCTTGTCGAGCACCCGGTACACCTTTTTGATCGCACAAAATCGATCCGCATGTAGATCGTACGCTGACACAACCGTTCCATAAGCGCCTGCGCCTACTCTGCGTACGATACGGTACCGTGTGTCGACTTCAAATGTTTCACCGCTGCTGTCGATCACGACCGGATAATGAGGCATAGTTTATACGTATGTATGCTACTATTACAAGGAGAGAAGATGAATGGAAAGTGAAGGTATAGAAAGATAGATGATGAGGTAAGGGAAAATAGATGTGGGAAAGAGAAATACGATACAGCCAAAACCAAAAGGTGCCTTTTATATGAGGAGGAGGAGTCTTACCATGACCAGCCGCACGAAAAGGACACACGCCGCCGCACTTCAGACGCAGATCGCGCGTGCGCACGCGCGATAAGGTGATGAATGACAGATGGTGGGGCATTGAAGGACAGCGGAGCCACAGCACCCGTTTTGGATACGGGATGCACACGCCATAATGAGGCGCTTAACATCGTGGCTGTCACCCTGTTCAGGAATTGATTGGCCGGGGGATCATGGCGCCGTATACGAGATAATATATCCCATATACCAGAGTGCCACAACAAAAGAACCCCCGCACACTCCACTCATCCACTCACATACACTGGCTCTGCATTAGCACCCAAGTTAGCGTGAATGCATCGCTCTCCATACGTGTTTTTAAACTTGGCTCCCTCAACTCCTTTCTCCCTTGACATGCCCTTTTGCAGCTCGTTCGTCCGAGCATTGCCTCCCCTCCCCCCTCGCTCTCTTGTTTTATTTTCCTTGAACATTTATCTTCCTCCCTCCACCTGAATTATTCTATACCATCTCTTGTGCTTCGGTCCGTTCACCCGAAAAAGTAATTCTTGGCATGCTCACTGAACCCTGAGTTTTCGACCTTTTTAGACCTTTTTTTTTCTTTTATCACTTTGCTCCCTCAGATTGTGCAACTACTTGTCTTGGCTGTGGCGCTAATAGCATAATGTATGAGAACAGCTCAGGGTCTAGGTCCACTCATAATACTCTTTTGATTTCCAGTAAAAAGTTCGCAGCCATTAATTTCTCATGTGCAAGAGCCAAGAATTCGATCTTCTGGATGATCGCCTTTTATAGACTAATGCTGTCATGATTTTAGGAAACCATAAAGTTTGCAACAAATGGCGAATATGAAATAAAATAAAACAAACAACTGTCATCGAGAAGTGTTGTTATAGAATAGGTACAAATCAGTATTACGAAGATGCAATTTGGTAGGCTCGCATTTGTTTTTCCCGATAGGAACTCGTTTTCCTTTGGATTTCAACGTCCGTTGTCGACTTTCCCGCAAGTGCACGTCTCTCCCTCCTCCCGCCCCAACCCCTCTATAACCTCCACACGCGAACCGCTTGAATTCAATCGTTCGACTGTTCAATAATCAACATGGGAAGCACAGCTGAAAGACAGGTCGTTTCCACTGTCATTGTCGCATTGCTCATTGATCTGTTGGCCTTTACCATCATTTTACCGCTGTTCCCGCGCCTACTCAGTTATTATCGACAGGAAGAAGCCGACGACAAGGTGACCTAAAAAAGAAAAATGCGGAAAAATTGTCCGAAAACTCACTTGTTACTGTCGGTGTTGTCCCATTATCTACTATCTATCTATAATAATAGCACACGTTGCTTGGCTATGCTCTCCAAGTGACCGACCAGTATAAGGGATGGGTCCTCCAGAATCATGATACGGTAACACAGCAAAAGTGGGACACAGTCTTGCTTGGCGGCTTGCTTGGCTCGCTCTTTTCGCTCCTGCAATTCCTCGTGTCGCCCTTGATCGGTCGTGCAAGCGATACCTTGGGCCGGCGACGCGTGCTTCTGTGGACGATGCTCGGCAACCTCGCGTCGACATATATCTGGCTTTTTGCTCGCTCCTTTTCGCTCTTTTTGCTCGCGCGGGTTGTGGCCGGTCTGAGCGAGGGCAATGTGCAGCTCAGCATCGCTATTATCTCGGATGTCACCCCGCCCGAGCGCCGTTCGCGGAACCTTGTACGTCGCCACATGGTTATTATTATCTTCTGACTTACCGTGACACGTATGTATAATAGGCCCTCGTCGGTATATGCTTCGCCATCGCCTTCACATTTGGTCCAGCCCTAGGCGCCTATTTCGCGTCGATCGATCTTAGCCGCGTCTTGCCGTACGAAGCCATCTACCCCTTCTCGACCCCTGCTCTCGTCGCTCTTGTCCTCTTGTCTGTCGAGACACTCTATATTTACGCGCGATTGCCCGAGACGAGCTCGAATGGAAACACAACACACAAGACTGAGACTGACAAAGAAGATAAGGTATCCGAGGCAGACGCGAAAGAGCGCCTCGCCAATCTGCGCCGTCTGCAGTGGATCCATGGCACCCATCTATTTCTGTTTTCGGGCATGGAGTTTACCTTGGTGTTTTTGACTTTTGACGTCCTCGATTACACCAACATGCAGCAAGGTAAACTACTGGGGTACATGGGCATCATGTCGGCGTTGATCCAGGGTGGTTACGTCAGACGTCGGGTCCAGAAGGCCGGCGAGAAAGCCATGGTCATTCAAGGCATGGTATCATGCGCCGCCGGCCTAGCAGCGTTGGCCATTATGCCCACGAGCACTCAGCCGCAATACTGGCTTTATGGAGGTGCAACCTGTTTGAGCCTCACTACCGGCACCGTCGTTAACTGTCTGACGGGTCTAGCGAGTTTGCAATGCTCGGATGGCCATCCTGCGCTCGCCAAAGGCCGTGCCTTGGGCGAATTCCGCAGTTCTGGCCAGTTAGGCCGTGCGCTGGGTCCTATCTCTGCCTGTGGACTGTATTGGTTGGCTGGTCCGACCACGTGCTACGGCGCTGGTGCTGCTTGTATGTCTCTTATCACGGCGCTCACTCACTCCCTTGCGCCTGCAGTACAACAAAAGCAAAAAACACAGTGAAACAAGAAAGAAAAGGCAAAAGCAGAAAAAGCTTCATTAAAAGGCAAAAATATACACAAATAGTAGTTGTACAGATTGGTTACAGAAACCAGCCTAGGCCGATCATCATAGTAATAGCATTTAGGACGAGAACTGGAAATAAAAAAGCTTGTGGTTAGGACAAATATCATGATAAGCATTTGAAAAACTTACGTAGTTGCTGGGAACAATGCCCACAGAACCATCTTCCTTGCGAGCCTGCCACCAGTTGCCCTTTCGGTCAAGGATCTCGAGCATTTCATCCTTGCCGAAAGACAACTCGTTGGGATCCTCCGGATTGGCTTGGTCTATCAATCATTTAGAACATGGGTTCTTACACCCCTTGGTATAACTTACAGGAGTGCAAGGCTGTTGCGGTCTCAAAATTGCTATTCTTTTGCGCAGGGGTGGGAGGACCACCCGCACCCGCACCCGCACCAGTATTAGCGCCAGTGTTAGCACCAGCTCCGGCAGTATTGTTATGCTGCACGGTAGGAAGTGGAGCCTCCTTGTTCTGGGGGCGGATGGCACTCGACCAACTCGACTGCATCATGCCAGCACCGGTGTTACCGCCAGAAAATCCGGCGCCCGAGCCACCACCATAGAACCAGCGGTAGAGACGCGACTCCTCAGACATGCCAAGCAAGAAGACCCAGAAGTACTGCATAATGATAAGAATGATGGCGCCACCCGTAGCTGCGCGAGCGCCGGGCTGGTCGTTGGCAAGCATGAGCGGGATCACATAGGTCAGATAGACGATACTGATAGCAAGTAGCGTCAGCATCTATAACGAGAGATATCAGTCAGCACGGCTCGGCGCGTGGCGAATATCTTTTGGATTACCGTGCCACGATGCGGACCGAAGCCCGATACACCTAGCGTCGCTATGACACCGACCGTGAAGAAGAGCTCAAAGATAATGACCCACCACGAGACGCCGTGCAGAGCAGCCACACAGGCGCCGATAAAAAGAATCAGCCAGCCGCACTACAAAAAGGAAGGATGTATCCTAGTTGAGCTAGACTAGCAAGGCAAAAGTGTTGGTTGCTTGCTTACGCAGGCGAAGACTGAGGTAGTAAGCACAAGAGGGTTGCTCAATGGATAAATAGCTCCGTAGCTGTCCATTTTGGGTTAATTGTTGAGGAAAAGAAAAAAGACAAAGAAGGCATGGTTTGTTTGCAATCGAGAGCAATTTGAAGGCACACGCAAACTGGGGTGCAAGAGTAACATGGGCATTGTTTGTTTCAGCGAGGGTTTGACCGTGGCAACGAAGACACACATCTTTATTTGAACACCCCCCAAGAAATCAGAAGATGATACACGTCAAAATGGGTAATTTTAACGGAGCTATAGGAAAGAAAAAAAGTTTGATGGGGGGAGTTAGCGATTTGAATACCCAAAATAAAGGCCGTTCTTACCTTGTGGAAGCCAATGTCGTTGGCGTACTCACGGAAGCACTGACGGCAGATGTTGAGGCCATACTTGCGGATCAGACCGGCACGGTGAGCGCAGACGCGGCTATAGTTTATCATCAAGTGAGCAACCTGGACCACTGAAGATGCTTCATCCCAAGCCACCTGTGCCATGGTGACAAGAGACAACCATGGCCAGGAACCGAGGTTGCATCAAGGTGTCAAGTAAACGACAACATACCACTGACGGGAGCCCTTGCCGTATTTTTTGGGGTGCGAGTTCCAAACGTTGCTGTGAGCCATGGTTCAATCGGGATGTACACGAGCTGAATAGGACGCTGTGAAAAGAGGAGGAACTCAAAAGCACGAAATTGTTCTAAACAACTACTTGAAAAAAGCCACATTCTTTATCATTGGCTGAAATCCGTGACTGCACCCACCTTCAATTTTTTTTTCTCTCTCGCTTGAGCGGGTCACCTTTTTTCAGGATGAGGCGGCAAAGCGAACCCGCGTCAAACTATTCTGCATACAGCCATCATTAATTAACTATGAGATCTCTACATAAAAGAAACATGTGTACTACATAATACATTAATCGTGCGATATAAAGTATCCAAGTATAAAGCATAGAGCACACTGAGAAATAAGCCAGATACTGTATATGCGAGTTTTATTTATGGAGAAAGAGGAACTTACGAGTGTGAAGGATCATTGAATATATCTTGACCACCAGGTAAAGCAGAAACAACTTGAAAACAATCGCAAAATGTATATAGCATAAGCTTCAACGTCAGTGCACACTATCTCCCTCTTTCTTTCAGTAACAACTTTTCCATCTTTGATTCGCCCTCCTCTACTCGCAATAATTGATGCAGCACCTGGGGTATTTGCCCTGGATGAACGGAGGAAAGCGTGCTGAGAGCAATAAGTGAGACACTCACAAGGCACGGGCTAATCCAAGACTACCCAAAAATAAGACTTTCAGCCCGATTGAAGATAATCAGAGAATGAAAGAGAAGGCTGGCAACAAAGTGCATAAGACCACTATAATACCATCCAGGCGTCAATGATTAGCCCTTCTTTACCCACAACTCTTCTACATAGTAGCACCCGCAAAGTCAACCGGATAGAGACTGCCCCTCTGTGTGATGCCATGCGAGCCTTAAAAAGAGTTGGAGGCGCTCGAGGTGAGTTGAAAGAAACCTTTATAGGCAATGACTTTTAACTGTCGCCTTAAGTGTAGAAAGCGGAGTGGGAAGCAATCCGGACAATGGATGCTCAATGCGACTTGTATTACCATGAAACTCGTGTGATTGTGGATACTGAACCAGACAACAGCACTGACTTCTATGCATGTACAGTGCTCTGCATGGCGGTATCGTAGCAGTCCAATCGCTTACGCCACCCACGAACTAGGCAAGAAACTTGATTTCATCAAGAAACTCGATTTTATCAGGAGACATACCACGGAACAGCTATCGTCTCGTTTAAAGTTATTGAAGACGATATACCCGGGTCGACATGCGAGATGGTGTGTCTCCTTTTTTTGGTGTTTCGATAAACGCATGCCACTTTATATCATTGCAACCTAGTTTGATCATATAGAGGACATTATATATAACCACGGTAATTATAAGAGTACTTCTATGAGGTATAGATCGAAGCACATGGTTAAACATACAATGCTAAATTTGCTCATAGATCACGAAGGTCAAAGTCAAAATATTGAGTACAGGCATGGGATGAGTTTTGGTACGCGTCATTCGGGTGATAGGCAGGACCGAAATCATGAGCATCGAAGAAAAGAAATGCTTTGTAGCTGGGGAAGCCATTGCAGAAGCAGCTGGGCTCCTTGATCGTTTTTCGCGATATCACGTCAGCGGACCACCCATGAAAACAGTCGGATCCAATGACACGTGCGTGGCTAGAAAATTTTATTATATCAGTTTCGATTTCATTATATCTAAGTCGTGGTTCAGCAAATTTATGCCGGTGATGAAGTGCGACACCGCATATACTTATTACTTAAGCTCTTACATTCTATGTACTATACACATCTACAATTGTAATATTTTTGGTCACGTTTCTCTGGTTACCATGCTCCTTCACACAAAAAGGATTCGCTTTTCCTCCGAGTTGGATCACTGATGAACTTCGTACCCGCCTTCCTATTCCTCAATTTATTCCTTCATATCTTCTCTATATACCTATATCCTACGCTATCTGTAAATATGTACATTGCAATGGTTATGGGAAAGGTAATGATTCAACGAATGCATATCTGCCGAAAACAAAGCACCGTTATGGGAAAACGAGCGGGATGGATTAGCCAATCAAAGAAGCCACAGAAATATTAACGCCAATGTAAACGAAAGGCAATTACGCATGGGCCACCTTGGTTGAACCTAGTAAGAATCAGAACATTTTGAGCGTTATTAAGAGAAGGTAGATTTAGTCCTAGAAAAGAGTAAACATGAGATGGGAGGTCCTGCATGAGTGTCGGATTTACCATAGGTGGTAATAAAAATTTAAAAAAATTATAGTGTTATGTTCTGCAGCTTTTCTCTCCCAATCTTTACACAACCCAAGCAAAGCCAACGTGACCCTGTTTTACCCTCTTTAGACTCTCGTCGTCTGAAGAAGCTTTCGTTGCTTTAGCTTCTTATCACGTCGTTTCACCTCACTTGCTGGCAACATAATCTTACACCAATCCAAATGGTCTACATTACAAGTGGAGACGGCAGTGTCAAAAAGTTTGCTTGCAATACTTGCATCAAGGCAATCCATTTAATCAATCAACATGCCCATGTGTTACCCCTCTGACTCTTGTTACAGGGACATCGATCCACCAAATGCAACCATTCGGAACGGCAACTCTTTGAGGTCAGACGCAAAGGTCGTCCCGTCTCTCAGTGTGCCGTCTGCCGAGAGTTGAGGGTGACCAAGCTGGTGCATGTGAAATGCTCTTGCAAACAGGCGCACGGTTCATCCAAGCAATCGTCTCCTGTCGAGGAGACTGTTCCTCGCCCTCTTGACTTGCAAGGTATGCTAACTAAAACGAGTCCTTTTTATGATCTAATTCTTTTGTAGCCCATATTTTATCCGCGCCTTGCGCCCAGTGCCAACGCTCCCGATCTTTTTGTACGTGCGCTGATCGGTCGCCGCCACCCGTGTCGCAAACCAGTCCTCACCCCGCGCCACTGTCGGCGAGACCGGTCATCCCGATCCATGATCCCACCGATGATATCAACAGCGATACGCCGCTCTACAAGTCGGATGAGCACGTCACTCCTGAGCGTACTGCCGTCCTGGGTGCCTTGTCCCACACAAGCTCTGAGGACCTGATGGACAAAATTTACGGTGGTTTTAGGAACCCGAGCCCAGCTCAGCCCTCGACTCCCGTCAGAAGTCAGTGCGAGTGCAGTTGCCATGATGGAAATAATGATGTCTGCAGTCACTGTGCACTCGACATGTGTGAAGGTAATTTCGGTTTTTTTGTGCCTTGTAATTTTCCATCTAATGTTTTTTTTTTCGTCTATCAAGAATATCTACTCAGACAACCAAGTGAGGGGTCATCGTCATAACACAGGCCCACCATCAGGCTTTGCTTCATGCCTGATGGATCTACTTTTTCTTTTTCTTCCCATGTTCCTCCTGTATTTCGGCTTGTCCTTGCTACTGTTCTGTAGATATCTTGCATACAAACTAC
The DNA here is from genome assembly GCA_013461545.1 of Syncephalastrum contaminatum. Taxonomy (NCBI): domain Eukaryota; kingdom Fungi; phylum Mucoromycota; class Mucoromycetes; order Mucorales; family Syncephalastraceae; genus Syncephalastrum; species Syncephalastrum contaminatum. Next base: position 1,222,060 of record VAFG01000274.1, on the reverse strand, counting down.
TCCTACTTTTTTTTTGCTAT
>VAFG01000274.1:1151919-1221842 GCA_013461545.1 Syncephalastrum contaminatum | reverse complement strand
CTTTTTTTTTTTTTTTTTTTTTTTTTCTGTGGATTACATATTTGATTTTCTCGAATTCTAGCAGATCTATTAGATATGCATACTTTTTTAAAACAATTGTGTCACACTAGGATCCACATGATTTGCATGGTGCGCCCAGAACAGTGCGCAAAGCTCTCACAAATATCAGACCAGGTACCGAAACACCGTTCTTATACTGAAAGGAGAATAAATATACCCGTGTCCAACGGACATAAAACATTGAGCAGTAGGTAGCGTACATCGAAGTGATGCTTTGCAGTTTGTACTTCAAATTTAGTTTTATGCGAGAAACTTCTCTTCATTCGAGAAAAGGCGGCAGAACTATCTGCTTTTCGGGTTGCCTCTGTAGTTGATCAATGTCAAACAGCTATAAAGAAACGGGTGCTTTCCGCCAGACGCCAACCCTCATGCTCGCGTGCTGTCAGTCTGACTACATAGATTTTGAAGCATGTGCATCATTGCACACGCATCAGATTAAGGTTCTCTTTACTCCAAGCAAGATTCAAGGTTTTGAACGACGGCCTCATAGATGGTGGTAAAGAGCGGTATCGCCTCTCGAGGTAGGAGCTGTTGCAAGATACTCTGGGCCCCGCCACGCGTCTGCTGAGAGCCACGAAGACAGCGATACATAGTCTTGCCGCTATAAATATGAGCCAAGAAGCCAGGGGTCTCGGCGAAATGGGGTATCTTGAGAACCTGAGCGAGCATATGTGAGCAAAAGACGATGCTCTGGAATTGTGCAGTCAGATGCGGCAAACGCTTCTTGGTCCAAAGGTTGCTAGATGCCTCTCTTTCTTGAAAGTGGAAACCTAGGACGGGCGCGAGTGATCCAAGCGACCCAGCAATCAGACCTGTCAGCTCAGAGCGTGTCAATGGAGCTTCGTCCACAGCAGACTGGTGCACAAGGTATCGGAGGCACAGAATGAGCGGGACTACATGATGATCGGCTTGCAGCGTGTGCAGGTCAGTATGGTGTGCAGCATAAAAAATCGCCTTGGGTGTTGCATCGGATGGGAGCTGTGTGCCTTCTTCAAGAGAGCGTGCAATGTGTCGGCGCTCCCGGGCGTATTCCACCACTTCGCATCCAGGCACCACCAGCGCGTAAACATATTGACGCAACGGTAGGCTGATATCCCAGCTCGAGGACTCACGTAGATCCTCGACGAATATGGGTGTCCAAAAAGTTTTGCTTTCCAGTATATCGCTGACACTGCGCCCCACGACGCTTGCTAAAATGTCCTGCTTGGGGTCGGCCTCTGCCAGCTGATGTCCCAATAATGGACTATAAGGATCGTAACGCCGTATGGATTCGCGAATTTCAGTCTGCTGATCCTGGACACCTAGGCTACTGACAACCTCATTTACGAGCGACTCGAATGATGTGTGTTCCGAGATACGATTGAGAAAGAGACCGACGTGCTTGGGCCACATACGGGCCTTATTGTTGCACTGAATGCCATGGGCAGCAGACCATTGCTCAATAGGAAGGCGTATAGGATCTACGTAGTCGTTTCCTAGCAATGTGCCGAGAAGTGAAAGTGCATACACGTCTATCTGTAGCAGATTGGCGAGCTGCTCGGGTTGGTAAACAAGCGCGTGAACCTTGCTGTCCTGTTCCGACTCGATCCTGAGTGTCCCCAAGGGGATATAGCCTTTGCCAACGCGCGGACACACGTGGATATCCGAGTCGCGTGAAACGCAGTAGCCATTGTACTCATGGGCCAGACGCATCACGTGCGCGTCTGCTTCGCCTTGACAGGTATGGTGCGGTACGCCTAGTTCGGCAAGGGTCTGGCGGCACACGTCGAGCATCAAAGGCGGAATGACGTAGAGATCCCTCAGGCTGTGTCCTTTGCTAGACTTGCCATCGTACAGTGCACTGATGCGGCCGAGCGAGTTGCGGAGACGCTCCAGTCGCGTGCCTTCTTTGTCAGGCGGAAGCGCGCCGTCAAACAGGAACGTCAGTTGAAGACCGACATTCTGAAGAGTCACGATATCGCGTCGAAGGTGATTTGCTACGTTCGCATATTCGCCTATGTGATTATGGAGAGGAGGAACATTAATCCACGGTAAATTACAGTGAGACTAGCAATACCTCCGTAGAACCAGTATTCATGGTGCTGATTTGCATAGAAATGTACAAAGGCATTACCGTCAATGACCCAATGATCAGGGGAAGCGGTTTCGTTAGCCTTAGTCGTAGGTTGCCATGTTTCTTGAGTGGCTAATGAGGGAAACTGACGAATGAAAGCCGCCAGACCTTGAACACCCATACATAAACAGTGAAAATGTCAAAAAATAGTGCTTTCCGCAACTGCCCTTTGCGGCAATTATTTGGCTATCCGCATCATAAGATGCGAAAATTCGATTGTTGCTCTCAATTGCTTTTATACAAGTATACAGTAAGTAACGTTAAAGTATCCAAGTAGTAGAACATGCTTGCTAAGGGAAGGGTAATTTGGGATACAGCGTCTAAAGTATTGAGTATGCTGACTATAGAAGCCACTATGATAATCGTATATCCGTTTCATATGTCGTATGATCTGTTTAACACCTTTCGCAGAGACGACACAAGTGTATTGGTCTATCTTTTTATTATCTAGCATTATGCGAAGCATATTCTGGTAGTGAGGTCGCAGCGCGAGTAATAAAGCATTCAGATTATATTCATTTCCATCGAATTTGTCATAAAAGAATATGGGATATTGTGACATGTAGTCTGACATTGTTAACATGTAAGCAACGGAAGTAGTTATGTTTACTTAGGACTAACTGTTTGCCTTGCTAAGATATTGCATAATGTACCATATGGCGTCATAAAGGTGCCCAAGGATGTAAACTTTGGCTCGTATGAGGCGCATTTCTCCTTCACCACGGAAAACGGCGCTGTGGATCGCTCTCTAAGAGGAGCTCCCCGCCTTCTTCGGCTTGAGTATTTCTGGACCCTTACCGTTATGGCCTTAGTTCCCGCAAGGAATGCGGGAATTCTTGCTAATGAATCTCCTTTCCCCGAAGTTTAAACTATAGCATTACCTAGCAGTGCGGTTCGACTTCACCATTCAGCAAGTGTCCCCCACATTCAGCAATATTATACGACTATGCATGTGCTAAGGTGGAGCATCTCCTGGAAAAGGCACTCGAGATTATCGCTCCGAAATTGCTTCCTCAAGCGGCGAGAGTTTAGTGATATCAGTTTCCAGCTGTCTGGTATCTACTGATCGCTATCCCATTATGAGCAAAGCGCGTTTAAAAGTATTCGTGTTCCGCATTAGCAATATGTATCTGTTGCGCGGCACATTTGGAAGCGAGATAACTGGCTTTCATATTTCATTTAGGTAATGTCCATGCGGTCCTGTGAAGACCTTACAAGATGGCCGACAGACTCTATCAGGTCAATATAGACCCTTTATCCAACCGAGCACTCGCTATGTACAGCAGATGCTCGCCATTTGGCCGAAAAAGTTGAAGCGGCTCGGCCACAGATCTGACGTTATGGGACCATACTCTATGAAAGACATTTACTTGGTAGTGAGTGCGGGATGCTCAGGAAGATTTATTCGATATCGATGCGACTTCCATATTTTTAAATAGGATTATTATTTAGACATAAAAGCTGAGCAAAGTAAAAGCACGTATCTTTGATGTGGAAAAGGGTTCGAGCTGTTCTCTAAATATAGCTTCGGCTTGGACGAAAAAGCAATGTTACGAAGTTTAGGTATTTGTGTACATATGATTTTCGTTTTATCACGACAATGACATCACACATACCAGCATCTCTCTTGATGGAATTGTCAGTATAGATGCTGCATCCTTTACTTTGGCTGAGACTGCTTTGCTTTTCATTTATAACGGTATGCACTTTCCTCCATGGTCACGGAATTTTTGTATGATTACTCTTATATTGCCATATATCATATAAAATATCTACCTTTTTTACTGCTGGAATACCGATGGTCTGTTCCCCCGACGTTGTCGCTTTTTTTCTTTAGCTGAATGACTTGCTCGTACTTTTTTCCCTCATGAACAGCGAACAGCAGCGCGAATTTGTGTCAACGAAAGCTCATAAAGAAAACAAAAGCGACGAGAGAACAGTCGAGAGAGAAAAGTCTTTTCCATTTCGCAGCATGATTTTGTTTTATCTTTCTCTGTGCAATGGTTTGAAGATCACATAAGTGTAGCCTCCATGCATTTTTCCATCTTCTGCTTATGCTCACGTTCAATATGGTTCAATGTGTCTTTCCGGCTTTTCAAAGCCAACCTTTACTGCACATATACTGAATTCCACAAGTGACTTAGTTTATGGCTCTAGTGACACGTACGTAGCACATGTGCCGTCATAGCTGTCAGTATTGATTTAAAATTATAATGAGTTGTGCAGTTAAGCCGGAAGGCATCGTATGCCCTATATCCAGCTCAGACATACTGTTGTAATAAAATACTGGTTTCTTTGCATGTGCTTGCCTGGAAGTACAATTAGTACGTTCACGCCATTGCTTTAAGAGCACACATACAAGAGTTTTAGACTTTTTTCAAACTGGAGAACAAGTGATTTCCCGAGCGTATGCTATATATCTCTGTGTGCTACATATGCTGAATTAGGCGCAGCAGCGCACATTTTTACGACATATATACTTAAATTAGGGTAATACTGTTATGACAAACCTTTATAATCTGATAATAATGTTTAGGGAATCTTGGACTTCGCGAATAATATAATTAGAAATGTTACATCTTTCTAACATGAGGCACCGCAGCAGAAGCGAATGAGTAATGTAGCATCTGGAACAGATGAATAGTGGTATCCGCTTCTAATAAATCTATCTATCTTCAGGACGTTAACTACGTTTCTGCGTGAGATATATAGGTACGGTGATTGACTACATTTAGGTGATAATACATGCGTATTTGAATGTGAGTAGTACTCATAAGAATGAAACATTTATTGCAGGCGAGAATTAGCCTGATAGTCATCAGCTGCTCGGCGCAGATGCATGATAAACGTGACAGGTCCATCAATGTTTTAAGACTGTGCGAGACATCTTGACTTTTGATCACAGTCATACATATCTCATGTAGATCATCTCTTTCCACTAAATGCTTTTTTGGATAGTAATGCTTTAGTTGCTGACCGGGCCAATTGATTGTCATATATCATATAAAACCCGGCTGTCCCATGATGCGAGCAAGGGCGGGAGTGATTTTGAGCTAATTTGGAAATGTTTGAGGCTCACAAGGGTAAGCTAAACTACAAATGATGCGACTTGTAACCGTACAATAATAATAGCCGTTCATGCGTGCTGCGACAGCAATGTGAAAGGTGAATATGCTGATGGTGGGCCAGGAAACTCATATCTCCACATAAGTCTCTCCTTCATGCATCTGCCTCCCTTTGTGTGCTATGGTATCCTTTTACGAGAAACTTCTCGTTGTTCCGATTGGTTTATAATATAGCGCGCCCGCGAGTGCATTCGACTCCGTGCTGCGTAGGATACATATCCTGAGGCACATGCAGTGAATCATTTTTGCTTTTACGTGAGATTCATAATCTACAAGAATACATCACGTTGTTGCTAAAATTCTCATACGACACATGGATGAATGATAGAGAGTGGGCAAGCAGAAATAGATCAGATTTTGTGAAACATGCTGCATATGCTGAAATCTAAAATATGTGTGCTCACCACACACGGCGAATAATACAGTACTCACGCTGCGACGACAGGGACTCGTGAGGATCCCTTGAACATCCACAGCCATATACCAGCTCTGCAAATGATAATCTTGCCGTGCTTCCCAAAAGAGAAACGCCGCAGCGAAAGCGAAAACGATGAAAAAAGGGTGGCACCCACGATTTTTCTTTTAAACCCCCACGTTGCGTGATTCAGCTTTGTTTCCATGTCACCTGTTTGGGCCCAACATCAGTATGAAGAGTATCACCTCTTTCCGAGCAGGTTATATGTAAAAGCGGTTTAGGCAGAAAAAGTAAAAAGGATGCATCTTTGCTTATCTTCAAGTTGGCTTTTGGGGGTCGTGGTGTGTTCGCAGCAGCTATGCTCAGCAAAAGAGCAGAGGAAAAAGAGGAAGTTATCATGGTTGGATAATGAATATTTTGTGCGATATAGGATAGGATGCTATACGAGCAAGTGAAGTGAATATATCGAGGAGGACCGCGCCACATGGGCTGCCGAGTTTGGGAAAGGACGAGGATGATGATGATGCTGCCGCAGCAACTGAACACGCACCCCCCAAGCCACTCCGCTCAAAACACACACACACAAAGCAGAGATGATGAGTGTGAGTGAGTGTCGAAGAACCCCCCTTAGTTCAGACCCCCCAATCCGCAGCATTATAAAAGGACCAAGGTTTGTTTAACCGCTCTCATTGGTTTTCCTTTGTCCTTTTTACTTCTGCTTTTCTTTTAACTTGACCCATTCAAAACCGTCTTGTTTATCTCTTCTCTTTTACTTTCACCACTTTTAACGACATAACAACACCTGCTTATTTTTTAACGACAACTTTTTCTTAACCACTTTACACACACACAACTTTTCTTTATTTGTTCCCATGTTCCGGTTAATCTAGATCCTTAGCACCATTTACCCACTACGACTTTCTTCATTACAGCGATTTCTTTTTCTTACACATTCCCCGTTACCCCATGTCTCACTAATTTCCCTTTCTAAACTACCAGAAAAGAGAAAAAAAAAAGAACGACTCCATCCCTGCCCTCTTTCTTTTCTCTTCAGCACCAATGACTACGTCTGATGTTCAACTACCAACGCACTCCTTCGAGCTCGTGGTCTTACCACAGGAGCCGAAGCTCCAACCTATGAACCACCCAAGCGAAAACAACCAAAACAACCAAAACAATGCAACTTTACAAACCCATCCAGCGTGGCACCTCAACCCTACCACTGTTGGCAACGCACCCCTTTCTCCGCCGTGTACATATTCTTCCTCCGTTTCTTCTGCGTCGTCGTCCTCCGTGTTCTCCACTTGCTCGTCCCTTTCCGACCACGAACCCTACGAAACCTACCGCCAGTTCTATGACGCTTCGAGGCAAGAACGTACTGTCCTCATTGGCAAACTTGTTGGTAAGCTTTGTTCTGAGAATCTACTAGAAGTTATGATCATCCCCATCATTAAAATCAACTTGCTATGTTTCTTTATTTGTTCTCCTTCCTCAGACACGGCTGCGGATATTATGGATTCCATCTGGCATCCTCGGTTCTTGCAGGAACCGAATGCTAAAGTTGTCTGTACCCGCGCCTTCGTTCATGAAATCCTCAAGCGAACCAAAACCACCTATTCCACTTTGCAGATTAGCTTGTTCTACTTGCTTCGTGTTAAGAAGCAAGTCCATGAGCGTCTCTTGAAGCGAAAGCAGAATCAACAACAACGCGCTGCGGCTACTGCTGCTCTGGCTGCTCAAAAATCGGCTGCCCCTGCTACGCCTCCCTCTTCACAAGAAGAATCCGACGGCGAAGAGCCTTGTTCGAACGTCGAGACTACTCCACAAATCGAACCAAAGCAACCGCAACGAGAACAGAAGCAACAAAAGCAGCCGCCAGTCTCTGAGCGCATGGACGATCTCGTCTGCTGTGGCCGGCGTATGTTTCTTGCCTCTCTTATGGTAGCCTCGAAATACCTTCACGACAAGAACTATCGCAACACGGCGTGGTCCAAGATCTCTGGGCTCTCAGTGGCTGAAGTCAACGCATCTGAACTCGCCTTTCTGCGGTTGATCGATTACAAGCTTTACATCAGCAAACCTACCTTTGACAAGTGGTACGCTACTCTGCACAGTTTCATTCAGAAGCATCACAATGTTCGAGCTCAAATAAACGACAAGACGGACGCTTAACGTCGTCGTCAAAAAGTAGAGTGAATCGATTGCGTTGCCCGCTCCGCCCCACCGCGACCTTTTTTGCCCCTCTCCACCCACGGAAAATGGGACGAAAAGGAAAAAGGACTAATCGCGCCCTCGCTTTTCCCGCACGACATCGCCATCTTTTTATTTAAATTGCATGGTATTTCATGCGGGGCGTGGAGGAAGGGAGGGAGAGGAGAGAGGTGGTTGAGCTGGATGTGTATGTGTGTGCTTGTGTGTGTGTATATGTTTTCTTTATTTTTTCGTTTTTTTTCTCACCCGTACTCGGTACCGCCCGACTTGCAAGGATACGCGTGACACAAGTTGCCATTTCTGACCGGTCTTGTTCTTTCTTGACCCAGTGCGCCGACACTGCCGCGCATGGGCTTTTGGTACTTGACTTTTCGATAGTTTCTCTTTGCTCATTGTTTCCTTTTTGTGGAGGTGGGGGTTTCCTGTGAAACAGGAGAAGCACGTGTGGACGAAAACGATGACAAAAGGTAAGCAGATGGTGGTCAGATACATGCCTGCTGCTCCAGATACCCGGGCGGCTATTATTTTTATTCTCTTTTGCGACGCCTTACCTGTGTTACGGAATAAAGCAAGCACAGCCTGCTGCTTCTGAACGCATGACCCATAGGGAAAAAAGGGGGGCTGGCATCATTGGTCGTACAAGAGAAGAATTACGGTGTTTAATAATCTTTGTCGCTTTTGAGGTAAATGACAATTATGAGTGTCCTAGTGTTGCTTTTGCTTTTTGTCTGTCTGTCATGGAATGATATGGGAGCGAGGGGTATGCTATGCCGATTAGATGCAAAGTGAAGTAGAGGAAGATAGACAAGGAGATTAGGTTGTAAAGAGGGAACGGCGGTAGTGCTGTTGCAAGAGAGCCACGGACACATGGCCTCGTACTTGGTACACAAGGAACCCAATAGTGACTGCAAACATGAAGATAGCAATGATTAATAAATGGAAAGATCGGGAACAGGTAGAAGAAATAGAACAAATGCTTACCCAAGAGTAATGGCAGCCAAAACAGATAGAGCCGCTTGTCCAGTTTGTGGCGTTCTTGGAGGCCAAGGCCATCCTGATCCATTCGCTGCGTCTTTTCCAAACTCACGTTTGGCTCCTGACTGTCGTGCTCAACGTCGTCAGCTGCGATGTGGGCGATATCAGTCAGGCTTTGCAAGCTGTGGAAGCGCCGCAGGAGTGTCGATGGCGGATGGGGCCGCTTGGACTTGATGACCATGTCGTCGCAAAAGCGAGACTGGGTGTGCGCCTGGCCACCTGATGCGTTGATAAGCATTTCGGCGATAGCACCATAGCCTTTGGTACAGGCCAGATGGAGTGGCGTCAGACCGTTTCGGTCTTGTGCATCCAGAGGCGCATCGAGTTGTAACAGGACCTGCACCAGTTTGCGATAGCAGCACATGACGGCAAGGTGGAGCAGCGTGTGTCCCGTTGCATTGACGGCAGACACGTCGCGTACATCGGTGGCACGCAACGCGCGCACCACGCGCTCTTCGAGGACAATGGTTTCTTGGTGGTCTGCTGGCTGCTGTGGCTGCAGTTCCTGCTGCAGTCCCAGCTGCCGCTGCTGTTGTGAAGGGACAATAACTGGCTTTCCCTCATTACCACTGTTGTTCTGGTTACCTTGGACAATACCCATGGCGACTTGCTTGGCGTCATGGAGCTTGCCCGTCATCTTGAGCCCGACCACCTGCAGAGCCAGCTCAAGCAGCGCTTGGTCATTGGCGTCATAGTAGTGGAATAAGGTGACATCTGTGCCTTCGACAAGGAGCGGATGTTCCTTAAAGGAAACAACCACGGGGCCGGCTTGCATGGCGGGCGGCAACATACACACGAGTGTGCTCGGGCTCCAACACAGTGTCGTGGCAGGACGATCGCCAAAGAGGCAGGTTATGCCCCGGTAAAAATTGGAGCCGAGGATTGTGATCTCCACGCCGCCGTACGTCGGCCCCTGTGCGGGAACAAGTCGGCTCAGGCGCGGCTGCGGCTGCGGCTGCGGCTGCGGTTGTGGTTGTGGTTGCTGCTCAGGAGGAGAGCGCGTTACCAGTTGTGGCTGCGGCGCTTGGATTTGGGGTTGGGGTATCACGGATGGGTTTGGTATCATGCTGCTGCGGTACGTCATGCTGTCCAAGCTGCCAGAAAACGGCGAAGACGATGACGAGGAGGGGAGAGTCGATAGGAAAGGCTGGCCGAGTTCGTTCGATGTCATTACATTTGTATCGTTGCCAGGCCAAGCTGGCATCGAGAGACCGTTTCCATCTTCAAAGACGTTGAATGCACGCTCTTCAGCTGGTGTGGGTAACGGCGTTGTTGTCGTTGAGCTAATGGTGTAGTCTGGCAAGCCAAAGATGGGGCCATGCGAGGGCACGGTTGGCTGTAACGACTGCTGATGTTGTTGCTGCTGCTGTGAGTGATTGTGGTGCAGCGGCGATGGGTCGGCGCTTTGAGTGCACATGGAGCCACGACGAGACGAGGCGGGCGTGACAGGCACAGTATGCGCAGGAAGGGGATCATCAATTCGGCGTCGCTTGCGGTTCGTAGGCTGCTTGATGCTTTTATGGTCGTCCGTTATCATGATCGGCGGTGTTTCGCCTGTCGCAATGGGTGCGCCGTTCAAACGCATAGTGAATCGGATACTAGACAACATGTCAGTGACAAGGCACGCGCACCATGTCAGTCATCCTACCGGAAACCGACGCGTTCATTGTGGTGTCGGCAATAGCAAGTGATGCGGGTCGGTAAGATGGCATCGCTCGAGCTAAAGTTGAGGAGGGGATCGCAGTTGAAAATGAGCACACGGTCGCGCTCCTGTTCAAATGCTTCGTCGCTAGTCGTGACAGGACCGCAATCCTTTTTACGTTCTGCACGCTTACGCTAGCAAGATGTCAATCAAACACTGAACAAATAAAAATGCCGCATCAAATGTACCTCTCGCCGAACACAGCCCGCGCACATGCGCACAGGACGGGTTGGGTCGCTCACGCAGACAACGGCAGCGTCGAGATCTATAATGTGGTCTTTGACGGACTGTGTTGCAGGTATGTTGTTCTTTTTTGTTTGGGATTTGCGCAGCTTGGCGCGAGCCAGCATGTGGTCAGGCAGTCTTAGATGCGAGGCCAAAGGCACCTTGGCGCCGTATTCCGTCACCAGTTGAATGCACAGTTTGATTTGCGTCTCGACTCTGCTTTTCGCCCCATTGTCCGGAACACCCAGTATCCGTATCTGCAAGGGCTGGTTGTTGCCACCTTGGTCTTGGTGCCTGGATTGTTTTGTTTATCAATAAACCAAGGGACAGGACGTCCTAAAGCACTCACATGAGCAATGGTGCTGACGAAGTTGCAGTTGTAAAATTCGTAATGGTAGCAGGAATCGCGGATGAAGCAGTGGCATCCATCACCATCATGGTATCATCTTTGATGGACCTAATAAAACAAAAAGTATGGTGAGATAAATATGAGTTCAGTGCACGTAAAATCTCGATCTAAACAAGTCGAGCACATGAACAAGTCATGTACATTGGATTGATAACCACACGTACATCTTTGATGAATTTTGCTGCTCTACTATGTGGTTCATATCGGCGTCAATGGCTGGTTTATGCTCGGTATGATTCGGTTCGCGCCATCGGTAGTCCTATTTTAAAAAAGAATAGATAGATCAATAAACCAGGACAGATCCAGCCGAAAGCGGTGTGAGGCGAGAAGGTTCTATTCGTGGTGCATGTTTTATACCTGCATAGATTGGGCGGCTGAAGAATGTGAAGTGGCGGACGACATGGATTTGGGCGAAGTGCAGGCAGCAAACGAGTCGGTGGACGAGGTAGAAGAAACCGACTCACGGAAACGATGAGGAAACGTATCTGTTTGATTGTGTATCGGCTGCGAAAAATAGGACGGGTTGAGAAACTGCATGCCACTGTCGTCGTCGTCGTTATTGTCGTTGAGGAATGATTCCTGTTCTAATGAATCGGCTGGGTTGTCTTGGTCGGGATCGCCTTTGACCCAAACAGAGCCCTTGGTTGGTGCAGATGGCAGAGGCGGGTCGGCCTTGGATGTGGAAGGTGTGGAATGGAGCATAACTCGAGATGGCCTGCGAGTTTGTTTCAAGCAAGCAAGACAAGGCACGAACAAAATCTTATGTCTCCGCATTCACCCGACTTTTCCAGCTCACTTTTTACTAGTCCATCTGTAACCTTTCGCAATAATGACGGTTTTTCCCCCTTCTGACTAGCCATAATGAAATAGACTACTTGCGGATCATATACAAACATGCCTAACGCAGGTACACTCTAGAGTCTGTTTTATATAATAGCATCTAAATAAAAGATAAGGTGAATACTTTCTTAGGCCGTCAGTTGTAAATTTTCCCATTCATCTCGTTGATAGATCTAGCCCAACCAGCTTGTTATTTTTGACATTGTCATTTCTCAGTTTGAAATCCACTTTTACCGAAACCATCCACTCTCACAACCTGCCGATTGTAAACTCTAGGAATAAACTGTCCTTGTTTTGTGCGTAAACGTTTCGTCAATGTATCAACGGGTGGCCGTGTAACATTATCGAATGCAGCCATCTCTGGTTGAGAACAGCTCTTGGGGTGATTTTTCATCTTCTGCTCCGTCGCCCAACATCTTGGTCTCTTCATCTTGTTTCTCGGCGACGGATCGTTTATGCGTCCTTCTTCCTTTCTAATAACATGACTGCATTATTTGTCATTATAGCAAGCGGGTCAGGCGAACAGACACCGATCCTCGGGTTGGCTAAATGTTGTATTTAGTTTTATTTTTTTTTTGTTTCCATCGGTTGTCTAGTTGATGAAACACACCGAGTTCTTACACAGGATGTAAACATGTACAAAGTCACCAGGCACATACATACATCTACGTAGATTTATGCGTCCAGGGACGATGCTATGCAGCTAATAAACCTATTGAGCTTAGCACGCGGCGTAAATAGGCTACATCATCGTATGTAACCAGCTACTCCTCTCCCTTTTTGGTTATCTCCATCTCTGAAATTGCATCTCTGGAACCTCATGCCATTTCCACCAGAGATTGTCTCTTCTATAGTATAAAGGCAAAAAAGGAAGAGACACACAATAAGAACAAAAAGGTGGCACTACAATAAGATGATTCGAATTTAAGGTAATAATTATTGACCCTGGCAGTCAGCGAGTCACTCGGAGTGTGTGTGGGTGGAATACACAAAATGGGCAGGGCCGCGCAAAAAACAATACTTCCTCCATTCTATCAACACAACAAAGATATTTGTAATGTTGAGAAACGCTGCTCGTCTTGCCCGCCCTACTCTGGTGAACCTCGCCAAGGCTTCCCCGGCTGTATGTTTGTCAATCATCTACGCGTTTAATTCAGTTCATGTCACTCATCTGTCAATAATGTCTTTTTCATTATAAAGATGCGCCTGGCTCCTAGCGCTCTCCTGCGCTCCTACGCCACCGCCAAGCCCTCTACCTCCGAGGTCTCTTCGATCCTCGAGCAGCGCATCCTTGGCGCCTCGGCTGAGGTTGACCTTCAGGAGACTGGCCGCGTTCTCTCCATTGGTGACGGTATCGCCCGTGTCTACGGTCTCAAGAACTGCCAGGCCGAAGAGATGGTTGAGTTCTCCTCCGGCCTTAAGGTAATTCTTCTCCTTGTTGACTGGTTCCATCTTAATGATATTGTTATAATGACAGGGTATGGCCCTTAACTTGGAAGCTGACAACGTCGGTATCGTCGTTTTCGGTAACGATCGTCTGATCAAGGAAGGCGACACTGTCAAGCGTACCGGAGCCATTGTCGACGTCCCCGTCGGCCCTGGCATTCTTGGCCGTGTTGTCGATGCCCTGGGTAACCCTATCGACGGCAAAGGTCCCCTCGAGACCGTTGGCCGCTCGCGTGTCCAGGTCAAGGCCCCCGGTATCTTGCCCCGTCACTCCGTCAACGAGCCCATGCAGACTGGTATCAAGTCGGTCGATTCGATGGTCCCCATCGGTCGTGGTCAGCGTGAGTTGATCATTGGTGATCGTCAGACCGGTAAGACCGCCGTCGCCCTCGACACCATCTTGAACCAGAAGAACTGGAACAACGGTTCCGACGAAGCCAAGAAGCTCTACTGTATCTACGTCGCCGTCGGTCAGAAGCGTTCCACCGTCGCTCAGCTCGTCGGCACCCTTGAGGAGAACGATGCCATGAAGTACACCATCGTCGTTGCCGCCACCGCCTCCGAGGCTGCTCCTCTTCAATATCTCGCTCCCTTCTCCGGTGCTGCCTTTGGTGAGTGGTTCCGTGACAACGGCCGCCACTCTTTGATCATCTACGACGATCTGTCCAAGCAGGCCGTTGCCTACCGTCAGATGTCGCTTTTGCTGCGTCGTCCCCCCGGTCGTGAGGCCTACCCCGGTGATGTCTTCTACCTTCACTCGCGTCTTCTTGAGCGTGCCGCCAAGATGAACAAGGACTTCGGCTACGGTTCGATGACCGCCCTGCCCATCATTGAGACCCAGGGTGGTGATGTGTCCGCTTACATTCCCACCAACGTCATTTCCATCACTGACGGTCAGATCTTCTTGGAAGCCGAGCTGTTCTTCAAGGGTATCCGTCCCGCCATTAACGTCGGTCTGTCCGTCTCGCGTGTCGGTTCCGCTGCCCAGACCAAGGCCATGAAGCAGGTCGCTGGTTCGCTCAAGCTCTTCTTGGCCCAGTACCGTGAGGTCGCCGCTTTCGCCCAGTTCGGTTCCGATCTCGATGCCTCCACCCAGTTCTTGCTGAACCGTGGTGCCCGTCTCACTGAGCTCCTCAAGCAGCCCCAGTACTCTCCCCTGTCCATCCCCGTTCAGGTTCCTATCATGTTTGCCGGTGTCAACGGTTTCCTTGACAAGCTTCCCGTTAACAAGGTCGTCGACTGGGAGAAGGACTTCATCGGTCACCTCCAGACCCAGCAGCAGCCCCTCCTTGAGGAGATCCGCTCCAAGGGTGTCCTCTCCAAGGAGCTCGAGGCCAAGCTCCGTGAGGTCTGCGACAACCACGTCAAGTCCTTCCTGTAAATCACTACATCACGCCCGACCTAGCAAGCAATTTGCATATGTAGCAAGCTAAACGAAACAACAATGCTTCATTCTTCTATAATACAATAAGCAGTAGATTCATTTATTTGTTCCTATGTGTGTTAATGTGTGTGTGTGTGTGCTTGGTATGGCATAAAGTATCTGTCGAATCAGAGGTGATGAAAAAGGGAAGGGAAATGGCAACTAACTATGAAGCATCACGAAGTGAAAGGAGGGTAGGCTCGCTGACAATGCCTTGATCTTGGAAGAGAGTGAAAGTGATAGACCATTGTAACCGGTTGACGGCCCACTGGCGAGCTTGCCACCAGCGCAGGCGCTCAACATGCTTGACAGCACGGAAGCCTTCACGAAGCGACAGACCTTGCATACCACGGCCGTCCTTGTGACCATAGCGACGCACCATCTCACCGATCTGACTGTCGCCGAGTGCAGGCGCAGGCGCAACTAGAGCACGGGGGACACGCGAGGTGTAAATGGGCAATGTGATGAGATCCACCAAGCTGCGGTAGATGAAGGGGAAGTTGTAAGGAGAAGTCGCAGGTGAAAGACGCAGATGGATGACGAGCGACGTGGGCAATGCGGTAATCCACATGTGGCCGAGACGATGCAAGCCGCACATGGTATCAATCCATGTTACCTTTCCAGAGTGCGAACGATCAAAGAACTGGAGACGCACTGCGACCGCGTTCTCGCCCGCCTTGGTTTCGACCGCCTCCTTTTGACGCGTCTCGAGACGCTGCTCCATGGCGGGTTCGACACCGCCCGTCTCATTGTCCTGGCGCCATCGGTTGATCTCGCGTCGCGTGCGGTCCTGATACACGGTTTCCTCGTCATACACAGGATGTTTATCAACGGGCTTGGGCGACGCTGACGGAGGTGCACGGTCCAGGTTCTTGCCTGTGATCTCGGCAAATGAAGGAGATGCAGCAGCAGGAGGCGATTCCTTGCGGATAGGCTCGCGGGATGCCTCTGCGGCTTGTAAAAGGCTGGCAGCTTCAGCATGCAGCTCACGGTCGGCGTCCTTTTCTTCGGCCATCCGGTTGGATTGCTGCAGGCTGGGGAAGTTGTCATGCGTCTTGCTCAGTGGCGACGACGCGGCCTTCTCGGCCTTTGCGTTCTGCTCCTTGAGGGCAGCCATGCGTGGAGAGTCCTTTTGGGCTTCCTCGGCCGGCGCTTGAGCAGCCATTTTCGCAAAGCTTTGCGAAGGTGGCGGTGGAGGCACTTTGACTACAGAAAAAAACAATCGACGCATGAGCAAATGAGGATTTCATTGATTTTTGCATGTCCATGGCAAGTGGCCATGCCGGATAACGTACCGGAAGGCTCACTCAGCATGTCCTTGACGTCGGGTATGTCAGACAGGTCACTCGAGCCAACTTCTTTCTTGCTCGCTGGTGACGGTGTCAGATCGGGGAAGTCCTTGTTGCCAGCAACCGTCGCAAAGGATCGGTCCGGGTGAGGCGGCACCGTCGTGTTGGCCGTCTGACCTATGACAGCATGTGTCAGCCCCGACTATCCTTTTTCCTTTCCTTGCGATGCTTTACCTGGCGACGCCTGGAGCAAGTCGCTGACACCGGTGGCCTTGGATGACTCGGGGGCGTCCTTGGCTGCTTCTTGCGGTGACGGAAAATCACGCTCGGACAAATTGAGTGGTGTGGGTACTCCTTGTTGTTTCGTCTCGTGTTGTTTTTGTTGGTCGGGGTGCACGAGCTCGGGGACCCCTTTGGCAGCTGTAGTTGTATCCTTGGCTACTTCCTGTGGCAGTGGAAATTCATCGTCTTGTTTGCGAGGGGGGTTGTGCTCGTCGTCGGTGACCTTTTGCTCGGGACCGGTCGGACCATGCTGGTCTCGCATAGGCGCCGCCGTACTTGAGGAGTCATGCTGACTGCTGCTCGGGCTGCTGGCAGCGATATCCGCCCAAGAAGAACCCAGTGTACTGTTATCCATTCGAAATATGAGAAAATAAGAAGAAGTAGTGTTGTTAAGTGAGAAGAAGCGTAGAAAAATAAAAAGAAAAAAATCGCGTCAGTGCGATCAAGGCGTCAGACCCAGTGAAACCAATGATGTCATAATTCCCAAATGTAGTCCCCAAAGAGGTCCATGGACTTCTGTTATGCCCATTGTTCGCCGTGTGCGTCACCTTCTTTTCTTCTTATGGGGAGCTCAAGCTATACTAGGGACCTCTTTGTAGTATAACTAGAGTGCAGTTGAGTAGTCGTTGTAATAGAGTAGGTGTATGGCTAGATACGTTCATTGTAGCAATGCTCGAAAAATAGAAGAAAAAACGTCATCGATAAATAATAGAATACCGCCGATCTCGCGCGCGCGCGCAAGTCCCGCAGGGAAACAAAAGGTTGCGAAAATCTGGATTTCTGTCTCAGTATGTTTCTAGTACCTTGCAGATATCGCACTTGCGTACATACATATACACGTATTATACAATAAATAGATGCACAAAGGACGGGTTTGTATTGTTTGTAAAATCAAGATGTGACAGGTCTGGTGAATTTGATAGGTAGAATGCTACTGTGCTATAGGTTTGTTTTCTTTTATAAATACGTTACGGGAAAAGCTCGGCCAGGATGCGCATGGTATCCTCGGGCGACTTGACAGAATGGCCAGTCACATCAGGGTGGGTATAAATCTCAAAGTCGTTACCGCCCTCAAAGGTCTTGTCGCCAAAGAAGTGGATGTTCTTGAAGCCCTCATTTTGAACGTGACGCAGGCAGTAGGTCTTGTCCCAGCCAGTGGGGAAGACATCGAAGGAGATCTGACCGCCAATGGAGAAGGTGAGGGCGAGGTGGGGGAAGGCAGCCTTGAGGTCGGCGACGAACTTCTTGCGCAGACCGCGCTCCAGATCATACTTTTCAAACTCGTTGCGCTCGGCATGCGAGCAGTTACGGCCAATGGGAGACACGTTGATCATACCATTGCGGAATTCAACAAAGGTACCACGCTTCTTGGGGATATCCATATCAGCAATATAGCGCAGGATAAAGTTGACCAGCTTGTTGTACTCCTCATCACCAATCCAGTTGATGAAGCTCTGTATATATATATTGCTGATCAGTACCTTGATCCTTATCCCTTACAAGTATGTCCCTTACCTGAGTGGCCATAGCCTCACCGTTCTTGTAGGCCGTGAGACCGTTCTCCGCAAAACAATAATCAAAGTTCTTCAGGACTACATTCCTTCCCTGTCAGTCATCGTTCTTTTTTTATACGATGCCAAACACACTTACCATCGGGGCCAAGCTGCTCCACCTGCTTGCTCAGGTCAGAACCACCAACGAAGCCAATGACAACCTTCTTGCGCAATTCACTCAGGGTGTCGAGCATCTTTTGAGAGACAGACTAAAAGGGACGAAAGGTACGATGAGCACGACAAGATCAGTGACGACAAAAGTGAAAAACTTACGAGACGCGCGGGAGTGAGAGTACCGTCCACATCGAAAAGAACGATGGTATCGGGCTGAGTACGCTGAGCGAAATCGCTGACGGGAGACATGATGGTTGAGAGATGAAAGGAAGGAAGGAACGGTTGAAAGGTTTCAAGGAGGAGGGAGCGGGATTCTGTTGGTATTTAAAGATCTAATTAGTCTTTTTTCGTCGGCGCAACGTGGCCAATCACAAATGGTACGTGCCACGACGTGTTGTCGATCCCCGAAGAGCTAAATCTGCCAAGGCATGTGCCTCGCTCGCTCATTCTCTATATATGCTTGGCATAAAATGAAATACCATATCATTAGGGCGCGCATCTATTTTTATTCGATATAAAACAAGCCTCACTAGCATTCGTATTCTATTGATTATATATATAGATCTCTAGATACGTGTAAGACCATCATTCGGCATCCACGGAAACATCACCTTATGTAAGCTATGCTGTGTTTTCTTTACTCCCGTGCGGATCTTGATTCTTTTGCAGTCCAGATGTACACAAGGCAAACCGATCATGCTACATATTCATGGATCGTCGAATCATATTTGTACAAGTGCTCATATCTAATTGTTTAACACATCATACCCCACAATGATTTGCATCGAAGTAAAGCATGAACGAAATAGACTCATTCCCAACTCGTGAATGGTGCTATTTACTAATAACCGCTGGTGGGTTCTCTACCGTATACATGAGAGACATTAACGCTATGAGTTATATAAATATTTGTGCATGCTAATAAGACACAAACAACACAAGCAAGTTTCTATTTCCGCCAGCGACTGAGAACATTTCAATAGCGTCTCAGGGCCGGGAAATATGACTCGTTCTGAGTTATAATACTACGAACAAAGGTTCTTTAGACATATCCAACCCCCAAACACTTGGCTCTCGCTGGCTAGTCATATGCAATATATACATATCAGCCATAGCTCTGCATACCATGCTATACAACAGTCTAAACCGGCTACCGCTGGTGGCTGAATGGTCTTGTACCGATAAATAAGAAGTTGTGCCACCAGATACCGCACCCTCGCCTCTCATACTTTTCGTCGATAAAACCGACGCGCTTTCAGCCCTTATATGAAGGAAACAATATGGGATGTACTACATTTGTGATTTGGGCTGCTTAACTCCAACTATCTGGGATGATCTCTCCACACACTGTTGAGACATGGTTATAGCACCGTCTCGAGAACAGGGAGCAAGCCTATGTCTGTTCAGAGAGCAAATACATAGGAATATGCCATTGTAAGCTAGAAGCGACATAGAGATACCCACCCGTAGCAAAAACGGGATATGAGATGGCCCCACATCTTGATGCTGAATATGAAAAGTGTCTTTTACTTTCGTCCTTCTACTAAAATCCTAGGAGTAGCATAAAATGTGCAGTCGAGGAGGGTGATATTTACTGTCGTAAATCTACAATGCTTAAAAAAGACACAGTTTCATTTGTGTATTTCTTGAATTCGTAAAGATGGCTAGAATAATATCCTCCGACTTAGGAAGGCAAATGTGTACAGCAGCGACCGACCAACATAGGTAACGAATCTTGGACGGTGAGTAGG
This sequence comes from Syncephalastrum contaminatum, assembly GCA_013461545.1. Taxonomy (NCBI): domain Eukaryota; kingdom Fungi; phylum Mucoromycota; class Mucoromycetes; order Mucorales; family Syncephalastraceae; genus Syncephalastrum; species Syncephalastrum contaminatum. The sequence goes on along the minus strand of VAFG01000274.1, from coordinate 1,201,849 downwards.
GGTCGGGCTGGACAGCTACGCCTTTATATACACCCCTCAACTTACGTACCATTTTGCTCTATATTGGCGGGTGACTTCATCTTGGTAAGAGTTACCTTGACCCCAAGCGCCCTGTTACTGAATTTTGTAACACTGTATGGTCACTGCACTACTTTTTCAATGACCCTCATTTATAGTAACGATATTATCATTCCTCATACTATGGAAGGCAAAACACAGTACTGTACTTTGAGAGGCATAAATCTGCGCTTCGTTCAGACTACTAAATGGAATTATTACCTCTCACCTGTTATACTATACCAATAGAACCATTAAATATCCTTTGAGAGGTAGCTTGCATTCTTTTCATGCCACCATATATAAAAGTTAAGCATATTTCAGAGATGTTATACCACCACATCTCGTCATCTATGTACTACGTACGTGAGCAGCTCCGAAATTGCAAAGAAAGTTTATCATTCAGTATGAAATGAGACACGTATATATCAGCGAGTTATCAAGCAAGATGTCGATTGAATGTGCCGGCAATGTGCGTCTTTACACTTGAGGATATTATTTTCTCTCTCGTGAGGCATACGGGAAAGGTAATTTGCGCTAGTGCACACATGCCTTATCAGAGAATTAAAACTCGTGTTTGTGATTTTCATGCTCGTATGTAATCACCTATTTTTTGGGATGACACGGAATTTCTATCATCGTAATCAGCCTGTAAGCTATTTGTCATAGTGTATCTAACATTTACGTTAAAAAGAGATGGCTGACAGACATGAAGATGATATCTGTATCCTGCTTAAAATCTCACTGCACCCAGGCCGAAAGACAGAGGAGGAAGCAAGGTGCTCTGTATGGTCCTGTATAGGTCAGTCGTCCCGGGTCTAGAATCTTTTGTCGCTCGACTCGAAAGGTAAGTCCATGCACATGTATACGTATGTATATATCGGGGAGTATGAATGATTGCCAAGTACATGTAGTTGTCAGGATCCCGAGGTCTGACTAAAGAAACACTAAACTTTATTGATTTCGGCTTTCTCACGTCCGAACAAAAGTTGATTTCATTTCCTATGCAAACTGTGAATGCTGGACCTTAATTGCTGTAAGCTTACTGAATGTGTCTAAACGTACTTTACTTTTTCTTCCTATCACAGGGTATACAAAAGGTCCACAGTATAACTGACAAAGTAGGTTGACAGATGGAGGAAAATTCAAGCAGTGCAATAGATGGTGATAAATATTAGAATAAGCGGTAACAAGTCCACATATCCCCTTATCAGAGAAAAGGAGGCGAAAAGAGCTGTCAAATAAGACGTTTTGGGATTACGTGGTTAGGTCAGCAGCGGGCAGCCAAAGAAAGCGCGGTCGCGAAGCGTCTATAATTTAGCATCATTATGACAGAAAAAAGCAACGCTATAAATTTCATGGGATTAAAGGTGGCGAAGGTACCCATGATTATCGCTCCCACACAAAGAGTGGAGAGCATGTGTCCTGTAGTCTATAGAGTATATAGCGATCAAAAGACAAAAGAGGCCAAGGAGAAGCAGGTTTTACCCTTAACAGGTAGGACTGCTTTGTTTCTTTTTTGGATCAACGTCCAAAGACGGGCCGTAAGGGATTCGAGCTCCGGACAGATATGTAAAAAAGACGGCATGACGTCAAACCGGACTAATCATGTCCCCATGGAAAAATACACAAAGCGAATGTTGGCTCTGTTCCCGTGAGTGCAGCAGGTGACAAGTAGGTAGGTACAAGCACACGGGCATATAGAGCCAAAGACAATCCGCAGATGCAAAAATAACTTACCCATGATAATGGCACTGATCGGTGGGTGCGCAGCAATATTGGTTCATGTGGCCGAGAGTGGGAGGGGTCCAGAACGTTCGTGGTCTGTGCGGCGGGGGCCAAAATAAGACCGATGATGAGCGAGAATGCATGCAGTGCGACAAAGGTAGGTGTGCGAGTCAAAGTGAATAAGCTTAAGTAGAGCATGAAGATGTAGGGGCTGCGACACAGATGAGTTAGGTGCAGTCGTATGTGTGTATAAGAGTGTGGACTATAGCCAAATCCAGAGCGAACAACAAACACACAGGGCATTTAGCAATACGAACTTCTTTCTTTTCCCTTCAGACCCCCAAAAAGCTTTTAACTCGATCAAGACATCTCCCCCCTTCTTCTTTTCTCTCACTGCTCTCCCACTCACCCATCCGGGACTGACGCCTCGTCTTTTTCTTCTCTCCTCTCTCTCACTTGCTCCTCTGTTTTCTTGTCTGGGCTTTCTACTTTTGTCCCCTTTCGCACCCGACTTTTTCTCACTTTTGCTCATCTCCGTGCCTTTGTCGTTTTGGAATTTCAAACTGGCTTGGCTGTGTCCAGGCATCGGCACAAGCGTAGACGGACGGCCGCCTTGAGGTCTCCTGTGCTTTCGGATACTGGCACTTCTACTTCTCGAATACTGCGATCACCACATACAATCCACGCTAGCCCACAATCCATACCACCCCTCCCTGCACCATTGCCACCCACTTCTTCATCGACCGATCTCATGGGCTCGTGTGCAACCACCGCCGCTGCCGCCACGACCACGACCTCGACTATTACTGCTGCTGCTGCTGCTGCTGCTGCCTCCCCTTCTGCTGCTTCTTCCTCTTCTACCACCCTGCCCTCCTCCTCCTCCGCTTCCTTCACCGCCTCCTCTGTACCTCCAGCGGGTGCCGCTGACCAACCTCGTTATACGCAACAAAGTATCGGGAAACGGATTAAAGCAGCACTGCCGTCGCCGTCCATGCAGAAAAGAAAGGCACCTCCGCCAGCATCGTCACCCGCCCCAGTACCAGCACCAGCACCAGCACCAGCACCAGCACCAGCAGCAGTAAATACACCCACCTCCCGAGGGGCCCAGACCACCGGTCTGGCAGCAAAAGCTCATCATCAGCATACATCAATTTTACCACAACAGCAATTACAACAGCAACAACAACAATTATCACCCCATGTTGTCCATGACAAGCAAAGCTGCATGTTCAAAATCAGGCTTGAAATGCCTGGTAGCATTGGTATGAAAGTTAAAAAGAAGAAAAAAAAAAGGTCGATTGTTGGATAGGAATAATTAACGTCTTGCCTTTTTCTTCTTTCTTCTTTTTTTTTTTTTTCTTGGTTCAATCATCATCATCAGCCGCCTTGTGCTACTTGCCTACCCGGCTACGGTCTCTCATCGAATTTTATCACACAGTACGTATGCCTATAAAAAGAAGCAGACTTCATTTTATGTATATCATATATGTATATGTATATGTATATGTATATGTATGTACGTATATTCACAGTGAACTTACGTCTTTTATTTCTCTTTTATTTCTCTTATATAGGAAATCCCTGTAAACTATCGTGACAAGGGAGTGGGAGACCTGTTAGTAGACCAAGCATTAAGCTGGGCGGAGGAGAACCAGCTGCTTGTGTTGGCTACGTGTCCATTTGTGAAACGCCACTTGTATCAGCACGGCAATCGCGCTTGCGTGGTGCAGACTGAGCAAGAAGGTGTTGAACGCCTTCAGACAATGGTACCTTTCGCATAAACTCTCATTTTTTATATAAAAACTGTTGAAGCATGAATTTGTTACATCGTTTTGCATTTTGCAACTCCCTTGTGATCCCACGGTAACACAAACCTCCCAAAATAACCACCTTTGTTTCTTGTTGGTTCGTGGTGTGTGCGTGTGTGTGTGTGTGTGTGTGTGTGCTTGCTCTCTTTTTGCTGCTGGTGCTGCTGCCTGGTTTTTGGTTGCTGCTTTTTTACCCTTTCTCTCTTCTCTCGCTCTCTTTTTTACTTTCCTGTCTCTCCTCCCTTTTCCTGTCCCGGGTACTCAAACATTAACGTTATTAGCATTATTAGCATTATATTATATTGTATTATTCTTTAGGGTTTCCTCTCTCTCGCTTTCCTTTTTCCTTCTCCTCAACTCAACTTCCTATTCTTCTTTTGTACCTTCTTGCTTCCCTTTCTCTCCATCGTCCGTAACCCATTCCGCCATAAAAGTAATGACAGTCGCCACCGTTGCATCACCACCGCCGCCCCCTCCAGCCATGCATTTACAACCGGAAAACCGTGAGCCTGAAGTTCTGACACGAAGGTCCCCATCGGTCAAGTCATCTACCGAACCCAGACGCACATCTGCCAAGTCTCCTTCCATCCATCGCCATAACAGCACACACAGCCAGACCAGCGACCCAAAGCGCCGCAGCCAAGAGTCCCTCGTCAGCAGACGGCAATCAGAACGTCGCAAGGTTTTGCGGATCCAAAACTATGTCATTTACAGAAAAACAATCGGCGCAGGCAGCATGGGCAAGGTCAAGCTGGCAGAGTGCCTGACTGAGGACGACCGACAACAAGTAAGGATGAATGCCACAAAAGAGAAAACAAACAACAAATCATACTCATTATCGTGCATCAACAACCAACCCAAAATATACAATTCATAATATTACAGTACGCCGTCAAGATCATGCCCAAAGTCAATCTGGCTGCCCTCGCTGACAATGGGAACAAGGCCAAGGACCCCAAGGACACACCCAAGGAACGCGAGCAGCGGACTGTACGAGAAATGGCCATGATGAAGCTCTTGAGACACCCCAATATCTGTCAGCTCAAGGAGTGGGTCAACGAAGGCGATTATTACTACATGTTCCTCGAGTATGTTGATGGTGGTCAGCTGCTTGACTATATCATCAGTCACGGCAAACTGCGCGAAAAGCAAGCCCGTAAATTTGCGCGGCAGATCCTTAGCGCATTGGGTAAGTCATTGTGCGGGCTTATCACAAGCAGGCGAATACTGATCAAATGCATTCGCTGCGTGTTCCTTTCTTATTACATTATAGATTACTGTCACCGGAACTCAATTGTTCATCGAGGTAAGCACGAGCTCCATGCCCAACCGAGTGTGCCTCTCAACCCCACTTTTTCCTATTTTGGCATCTAGACCTGAAAATAGAAAACATTCTCATCACGCGCGACGAGGATGTCAAAATCATTGATTTCGGCTTGTCCAACATTTACTCGCCTTCACGCCTCCTCAGCACCTTTTGCGGCTCCCTCTATTTTGCCGCTCCAGAGCTTCTGCAAGCACGTCACTACACGGGGCCGGAGGTGGACGTCTGGAGTTTCGGTGTGGTGTTGTACGTCCTCGTATGCGGTCGTGTTCCTTTTGATGATACCTCACTCCCTGCACTGCATTCCAAGATCAAGGCTGGCCAAGTCGATGGATACCCCGAGCACCTCAGCAAGGACTGCATTGATCTGCTTACCAAAATACTCGTTGTTGATCCAGCAAAGCGGTACACCTTGTCTCAGGTCCGTGCGCATCCATGGATGAACAAGGGTTACGACGAACCGATCCAGAACCACATTCCGCACCGACAGCCCCTCGACGCCGTTGACCTCGATATCGTCGAGGGCATGGGCGGCTTTGGCTTCGGCACCCCTGATGAAATTTCTGACAAGCTCAGGGGCATCATCACACAGACAGCCTACAGACAGGCCGCTTCGCAAATCGACCAAAATTACCAGCAGCAGCTCATCAACCAGGGCCATTCGGGCCGACCGCGCTGGCGCCGCAGCATACGCGGCAATGGCAAGCGTAACTCGCGAGTCATGGACGATCCGCAGAATTTGCCCGCAATGTACGACCCGCTGGTTTCGATCTATTATCTGGCCAAGGAGAAAAAAGAATACGACCAGCGCCAGCGTCACCTCAAACGGGGCCAGGCCGCCGCGCAGTCGGTGCCCTCGCTTCGCCGCTCCAACAGTACCATCACGACGCGCTCCCGCTTTGAGAGCAGCCTCACTCGCCGCAAGACCGACCGTGCACCCAGCACGCCTAAGCTTAGCCAAGAGGATTCGGGTATCAGCCGATCCGGCAGCGTCCATTTCCCAACTGCGCGCTCGTCCACCCTGCTCGCACGCAGCAAGAGCGCCGCCAAGCGCCTGGGTGCCATGCTGCCTAACACCAATATCCAGCGCCAGTCGCTTGAGGATAAGCAGCAGCAGCAGCAGCCTCAGCCTCAGCAGAACGGTAACGGCAAGGAGCTCCCGCAGCTACCCATCGAGGAGCCCATGTCGACCTCCATGTCGACCCCCCTCAAAAAGACGTTCCAGCAGCTCCTGCGCGTCGATAGCACCATTGGCAAAGACAAGGACCAGGTCCCGCGGTCGTCCTGGCGCCGCCTGTCCATTAACCGCAGCTCCTCGAAATATACTCGCGCTTCGATGGAAGCCGCGAGCGCGACCGAGCCCATGCCCGCCGCTGCAGGTGGACTGGCTACGGCTGCTGCAGCCAGCAAGAGCAGCCACTGCAACCCGGGTCGCGTCTCGATGGATGATCCACAGCAGCAACAACAGCAGCGGTCGGAGCCGATGCCCATGCTGGGCGTGCAGCCCAAGAGTCTCTTTAATTTCAATCGACGTCACCTGTTTCGGATCAGCCCGAATCAACTGATGGATAACCTGACCGACGTCTTGTCGGGTATGCACATTCGCGCCGATTCCTCGGTCACTGAGCCATTTGTGATGCTCTGTGAGTGCGACTATCCCAACTGGACGCAGTTCTTGCCTGCTGACGCCGACATGGCCGACGTGACGGATGAGTCGCTGCGCTTCACGGTGCTGATCTACCAGGCCCGCTGGGCTGGCGGTCGCCTGGGTGTCAAGGTCCGCGAAGCAGAGGACGAAGAAGCGAGTGCGACGCCGCATGCCAAGGTCTACCGCAACCTGTATCATGCTATTCTGTCCGAACTCGGCAAGCGCTAATTAGCTTGCTAACTCTCTGACTTTCCTCTCTTCCATACCCCTTTTTCTTTCTTCCACGGAGGACATTTTTCTCTTTTTTTTTCTCTCTTATTGTGTATTTTTACCTTTATCTATTCGTCGTAATACAGGATCCAATTATTTTGGAATTTTGATCAACCTTCACCTCATTCTCGAAATCAGCACCATATTCTTCTTTTTCAATTGTACATGTGTGATATGTTCAGTTATCAAATGTAAGGTAGCCAAATGTAAGGTAGCAGTGCTATCTTGCTTCACTCGTATTATAATCCACCCTGCGCCTTTCGGTTGGCAGCCATCTCCCGAAGCATGGCCATCGTAGCATCCTCCTTGGCCTGCATTTGTGCCATGCGTTCCTGGGTAGATGCACCATACCGTTGACGCTGGCGCTCTTCGCGTCGTTCTTCCTGGCGAGCTTCTCTGCGTTTCTGAGCTGCCAACATCGCCTTGAAATCATCGCCACCTCCGTACAAATCCTTTTCATTCAGTTCGACGTCCGGGCTTCGTTCTCGCTTGTGATAGGCGTTTTGAGCTCTGCGTTTTAGTAACTGAGCCTCTTTTCCTTCGGCCTTGGGCGCCACTTCGTCGAGGTAGCGTTCCCGTCGGTCCTTTTCTCGCTTCCGTTCTGCCTTGCGCGCAGCCCGCTCACGGTCTCTCACATCCTCAATATCTTATATGTATCGCGTCAGTCGTTATGTTTATCACGTCAGGGAGCCAGATAAAATACCTGCTGGGTCGGGTCGTGTAGGACCGACTGGCTGAGGTCGTCGGCGACCTGTCATGGTATCCACAGAATCCCGGATTAGATCCTGCTGATTGGTGTCAAGTTTTTTGGCAAATGCCCACTTGTAGCTTGTCGTGTCTGAACTGGCGAGCTGCGTCGAGTTGATACCCTTGTAGTACTTGGGATCCAGTTCATTACGATTCCACTGCTTGACAAACTTTTTAAAGTAGTGGCGTGTGTCATCTTTGTCCAGATCAGCAAACAAGCGACCTTTTTCTTCTTTCAGCCACAGGCGGAATTCGTTGGCTTTTTCGTAGAAATCGTCTTGAGAGATGGCTATGACGCTTGTCAGCATGGGCTGTGCTTGTGTTATTGTGGCGTGTGCATTGAACACACACGCCTTATTCATCGTTTCAACTTGCGTTCTTCTACTTTATCATTTCTGCTCTTGTTCTTCTTTCGTGAGCTGCTACTTTCTGGCGAAGGATCGCGACGGTGCTTGCGTGAACTCATGGTCGCTAAAAGTTCCAATACTGAATATGTATACCACAAAGCATGAAATTGCTGTCGACTTGTCACATTTGATTCACCGATCCCGCCCGCTCAGCTCCCATCCCAGCGTTTTCTCCAATGCCGCCTATGCACGGTGGGTAAGTAATTATTCACCTCATTGATGGACTATCTATCTGGCTAGACTATGTGTGCGGTTCTATCTTTGTATTTCCGATAGTACTTGCTCACTGAGGATCAACGCCCTGGGATACGTTTCGCCGATGGCTCTTTTTTTTTCGTACGCCCTCCAGAGGCAATAATATACAGCACATAGAGGCATAGAAAACCCGTTATCGTTGTCAGGTTGTGCAATCTCCCCCCACTATCGCATGGCGCTATATGATGACACCAAAAAATATTTACAACCTAAGATCGAAACGATCACTGTGCTACATGCGCTGAAAAAAAACCTTAGATGGCTCGGGTTCCACAGTTACTAGCGCGAGAAACACGCAAAGTCAGACAGTAACAGTGGATGATTAACGAAAGAAATATCGAGTGCACGGGTATTGCGACAAACGCTCAGGGCCAGCATTCATATCGTGTACCATACATTGACCGTTGTTAGGACAAGTTATTTAGCACCATTGGTGCGTTCACCGGGAACCAGAGGGGACATTGGAATAAGATTATATAATCAAGGGCTTTGGCCGATACGTGCAATGTGCTCCTGGTAGAAAGATCTATTAACCGCATGAACTTGCACATACTGGGAGAAAACCATACTGCTGCTCAATTACAAAAGATTGGACGGATAATGATAATATTTACTAGGCAGACCCTGCTGCTAAACTACGTAATTACAGATTTATTTATTTAGGGCAGAAGACAACACGGTAGCCAGGAGCGACACACATGTAAGTGGAGGTAGCGTCATCATAAGCATAGCTGTAGGAGGTAGGGCAGGCAGCCTTGAAAAGCTTAGAGTAGTTGGTGGGCTTGCAGGTCTGCTGGTTGAAAGCGCCAGTGCAGCAGTACTTGGGCTCACGGAACTTGCTGCAAGCGCTCTCGCAGCCAATGACGGCGCCAGTGTTATCCTTGAGCTGGAGCTCAGGAGGACAAGCGGGGCCCTTGGGGCAGACGACGGTACCGCAGTGCTTGTCACCGTTCACCTCCTTGGCATTGCCGTTGATGGGAGCAAGCGACATAGGCTCGTTGTAACCGTCAACAAGCGAGATATCATAGTAGTCTTTGCCCTGGGCATCCTGGAACTTGATCTCGGCGAGGGTGGCAGGGTTCCACATGCCAGCGTAAGTGCAGTCCTGGCCAGAGCACTTCTTGCGACCCCAGACACGGCCAGCCCAGTTGGCGGCAAGGGTGAAGGTATGGTCGCCACCAGCGGGGACATGGACGGAAGTACCGTACTGATCGCCGTTCTTGGACTGACCAACCTCGAGGGAGTAACCGCAGTTGTTGTGCACCTGAACGTAAGGGGCGGCACCAGCAGCGATGGAGGCAAAGGCCGAGACAGCAACAAGCAAAAGGCTACGCATAATGAAGGTGTATATGTAGGGAGTAAAGAAAGGCTATGACAACCAAAGGTACGCGCTTTTTATAATCCTGAAGCAAGCAATTTGTTGTCTTACATACTATGCCTGTCAGTTGCCAGGACCAGAGTCCGCGCGGTTACAGCACACAAGTATACACAGCCACATGCAGCACGAGGCAACGGAAGGCAGAAAGGGTTGGGGGGTCAGGCCAGGCAGGTTCGAGCGACTCTGTGCGTCCGTCGATTGAATAAGACCGGTACGAGACTCATACAAATGTGGAACGATAAAACTGAAAGCCGCAGGTCAGTCGCTTTTTTTTCCGTCGACTGGCACTACATGCTTCTAAGGGAGCTGAGTGGATCCATCGTTACGCGAAGCAACGACGGTAGGTTGAGTACAACAAATATTCTGCATTAATGCAGAGATCTAAGCGAGGCGTGAAATTGAAATGTACTACCTGAAATGCTGCTTGTGGTTCCTTAACCCGTGCTGATTTACTTTTGGAGGAAAATTTTGCTTAGCCCATAACTTCAGCGGAGGTAGATCCAACCGCACTAAAAGACAGGTAGGTGAAACGAATGTCAAATCTTTTTTCTTTGCTTTGTAAAACTACCCTGCTCTTATATGCGCCTTTTCCAAGTCCATTTCTTTTTTGGATTGCGATCATGTCTCATAATCTACCCATACATGTATGGGCAGCAAATGCTAAATGAAGCATCTGATGTACGACGCCGAATAAAGCAGTGATTACAGGCTAGTACCTTTGAATAGAATGGTTGCGGAAGAGAATCGAGTACCACCTCGATCAAAAGCATTGCAATATAGCATTGGTTACAATGGCTAAGCCCTGTAGCAGGATGCATAATCAGCTTTTACCCGGCCGCGGTCTCAGGCACCGCGAAAAAAAAACACAGATAAATGTGGGTTGTGCGCAAGTCAATTTGGTTGGAAACACGCAAGCGCACGACATATGATGATTACAATGGGGTAATCGACACCCCTGATTCTCTCCAAGACGTTAGTAGAAATTTCGGCTTAGACACTTCAATACGGTATGTATATCATATAGCCTTTGAATCTGAACAAGGGTCCTCGGAATACATACGATGCTATAATAATCTTTTTTACTGTACTATATCAGAAATAGCTAGGTTATCAAGGGAAACCGACTAACGAAGCAATGACCCACTGTACCAGACCGTGGATACATCGACTACCTGCATTTCTGCTACATCTATGTTCTCTTGATCTTACGTACATGTACTGCTTATTCTGAAGTATTTATATAAAGCATTTACATGCGAAAATATTATAATACCTTTGAGATATCTTTGAGCAGTATGGACCGGTATAGAGCCATTACGTATACCTAATTCTAAACTTATACGCGAATGCCAGATATTTTTCTATGTACGTATTAGTATTGTACTTTCCTGTATAGATTTATACTCATGAGAATTTGCAGGAGATAGGAACGAGTTACATAATTTAGTCAAAGTCCACATATCACCGTCGCAGCCCGCGGCACCATTGTAGCTCAGAACAGACAAGAAAAAGGCCTATTCAATAGATGTATGATCGAGCAAGACAGTAATACCTGGCTTACTGGGCGAGGGAGAAAGTGCGAGTCGATGAGGGTCCGATACCACGTAGATTGTAATAGGCTGTTATAATCCCAGGTAGTTTGACCTTCTCAGCCTTATAAGCTCGTCAATATATCTTGTAGAATAAACTCTGTACGTGGCTGCATAAATCGGCGTATGATAACATCGCCGAGCGGGAAGACCATAGGCAAACACCAATCGCCAACGGGTTACCAATCGCGGTACCTGCGTCTGTCGTGCTGTGTCAAGCTGACGTGCTACTGTATATCGCCTAGAAAACAAATCAAACAAAGCGTACGCGGGCGGCTCGTTCATCGGGACACCTGCATAGCCTTAGCAAGGTAATATCCATTGATCCAACTTTGAATTGGTTATCATCGTCTGCTATCATTGTCAAACTACCGTATCTTGTTGCTCTGGTTCTCAATTTGAAGATGGAATGGTGAAAAAGTTTGAAACTCACTTCACATGTTCAGATCTATTTTGAAGTATCTACAATACGCAGAGTTAAGTTAGAGGATTACCTCAATTCTGATCAAAACAAGCTCTGTACAAATATGTATATAAATATATTGCTGGTATAAACATATGAAGCTACGATTTATATCAATTAAGCCTAAGGAGAATATCACTGGGACTTGGTCGACTCTCGGGCGCTTGCCAATTTGTTTTCCATTTGTTGCATCTTGCCCTTCAGAAATGAAGTATTTGGCTGAAGAACACGCGTATACATGACCTCGGCACCCTACATGAAGCCATAGTAGTCAGTCTCTGGGATTTGCTGGCTCACGCTTCGTTCCGAAAGTACTTACGCGGAACTGAGGTAGACTGAGCCAGAGAACAAAGATGGTCTTGAACAAAAAGTAGAACGGGAACCAGTACAGCAGCGTGTCCGTAAAATATTCGCCCATCTGTACAAAGCCAAAGACGGACCAATAGGTCAACCATTGTTTGCGGTGGCTGGGATTCGTAGATTCGATAGCCTTGAACTATTAAACACAAGCAAGGCACACGTGAGCAACTTTAAGTTTCACGAATTTAAGAACTTCTTACCGACTCGTAAGCTGAATGCGAGCACAGAGGTCAGTAGGAAACAAACGCGCGAAAGGTGAGTATATTCCGGTGAAAAGGCACTCCTGCTCATCCAGACCACGTACCTGGATAGAGCCAGCCAATGAAGTTGGTGATAAGGGGTGCTGCAACATTAAAGAAGATCAAGAGGAAGACCAGAAAGGCGCTGCCCAATGCAAGATAAACCTTGGGGATTTTGGTCTTTTCCTCGGCGTCTCTGAACTGCTTGTATTGGGACAGGTTTCTGTCGAGATTACGCTCAACCTCTTTAGCCTTGTTGTAAACAGAATCCATCGTGCTGTTTAGTGTTGATATGAAAAAGATAAAAGAAAACGAAAGAAGAAGAAAAAGAAACGAAAGCGCGAGCGCGAGTCATGATGGTCAACTTGCGACACATCTCACAACCTATTTCGGTAAAGATTGTGTCACGCTTATGGCGTAACGTCCTGACGCTGCTGCTTCTGTTTGAAAGTAAAGGCATTTTTCTTTTCTTCTATTTTCTACCTTTCTGCGTCAAAGAAACAATATCACATGCTTCCGTGGGTTTGGTTTTCAGAGCACGAGAACTCGGAGCGGCTCACGCTACTGTCCCATGCTCTGGAAAGGTGTAAAGGCTTTCAAGTCTGGTGCACAAGGAACTCCATTGGTAAAAGACGTATGATGTCACAGATTTTATGCCGCAAGTCCGGTTTTTATTATTATTTGCCAGTGCAAGAAGGTTCAGTTACCTATGTGTTTCTTGAAAGATGTATGCCATTGACACGAATGCGCTCGTCCATGTATATATAGAAGTATATCATTTTCATGACATGTATATCCGAGATCATTCCTTCGAGTGATGGTCGAGAACGCTATCTGTGTATTGTTTCAATGGCCTGACATCATAATTGCGGACAGCAGTTACTCAGAACAAACAGTAATATTTAATGTCCACAGAAATTATGTATATATCGATTTTGTATCGTAATCCGTAAAAGAGCTGCAATGTGAGCGTAGTTTGTAGTTTTTTGTCTTAAGCGTGCTCTAGCATATCCTAAATGCACGTATCATGAAAATAGTATTATTGACAGAGCCTTACTCCATGTGACATGAATATGTGTCGTGTTGCACACATGCAAGGTTCTTCCAAATTGTTAAGGAAAAGAAGTAGAACAACAGACTGCGCGTAGGACTAAGTGTAGCTCTTAAATATATGCTCCCTCGTCTACTTAATGTACGAAGACCATATTGGATATGAGATTTATGGAAATAAAAGCGGCAAAGTCATGATTCGCTGTTGAAGCGGTGCTGCTCCGATCGATAATGCGCGGCCTTCTTTTTTCCCGCTGAATCCATATGCCGCAAGAAGAACCGTTTTCTTGCTCTGCATCACCTCCTACCAGAGGTAATTAGCTTCCACCTAATCCATCCAGTCCTGTAAACACTCTTATTGCTTCAAAATCGCAGCGAAAAATATGACAGCTGCAACCAATGTCAATCCTCATCAGCCGAACTCGGCCGAAGATTCCAATATAACGCCAACAACCGCGACTGAAACTGAAACTGCAGCTGACCACAACGGCAATAGAGACCAACCCAGTCCTGTCGATGAACCAGCAGGGGCTACCACAGCGGCAGAACCACGGCCACTCTCTATTCCTGACGAGACGTCTCCACCGGAGCCTCGTTCTCGTCCCTTATCAGCTGCACAATCTGGTCCCGCTCAGGAGTATCTCGTGAAGAACATTGAATGGTTCGATGTGGAACGGCGCGAAAAGCGGCCTGTCAAGATAATCACTCAAAATGGTATAATCACTACTATTTCACATATTCTTTCCTAACCACCACTACTAGAAAATGGACCATGTCCACTGGTGGCTATATGTAAGTGACAACGCGTGACAGCATTTGTCTGTTTTAATTTTATATTAAATGACCCCCAGGCAATGTATTATTCTTGCGAGGCGATCTGGTCATTCAGCCTCCAGATAGAGAGATGGTCACCTTTGAGTATCTGGTCGATCGGCTAGGTGACTATTTATTGAACAATAGCCCTACCGAAAAGGTATGACATTGTCTCAAGACGAATGTGGTTATTCGGAAACTCATGGCTTTGAAGCCTGCGACAGAACAGCCGCTGGCAAGCTCTCCTTCTACCATCTCACCTGTGAACGAAGAACCTGTATCAGGAAGTGAACAGACTGATGAGAAACGAAAGCAGACAACGTCCGAATATGCTCTCAATTACCGATACAACCTCGACGCAGCATTATCTATATTACCCAATCTCCAGACTGGTCTTGGTACGTCAATTATCTGGATGTATATGATTATCTAACACGAACGCTCATATAGACGTTAACGTTCGGTTCTCCTCGATACAGGACTTTGAGCCTACCGCGGAACTCGCCATGTTTGACTTGTTCCATGTGGATCTTGTGCACGGCTGGATCGCTGATCCACAGGTATAACACTTTATCTTCTATGCGAGCTGATGATTTAATACCCAATTAGGATGAAGAGACATTCAGAACCATCGTAGAGAAATGTGGCTCGTATAATTCAGTCGTCGAATGCGTTGTGAAAGGAGATACACTTAGTAGCGGAGTAGTCGTGGACTGCAAAGACGGTCAATGCGGGTCAAATCCATCCGAGCCACGAAAATGGACTTCTGAGGAAGAAAAGCAAATCCAAGAGGGTAATGACGACTTATACATTGTATACGATGGGCCAGCTCAATTAAAATGCCTTATGATAGGTCTCGTTGCTGCAGCGTTTTTACAAGATACTGCAACGCAACTGACATATTACGGCCTGGAGCTACTCTCTGAGATGATACCTGATAACAAATTATGCGTGATATTCCGAAACAACCATGTATGCATATGAAAAATGATACTGCCTTTCGTGCCATTTTCGAATTTTACTCATCATTATTACTCTTTTTCTTTTATTAGTTCTCCACTATCTATAAGCATCCCGAGACACATATGCTCTATACCCTGATTACTGATTCAGGCTTTATTGGACAAAAATCCTACGTCTGGGAGAGTCTGAATGACGTGGATCAAGGGATGTCTGAGTTTTTCGATAGCACTTTCCAGCCGTCGCAGGTACTGAGTGACCCTGCTCCGCCGCCCAGTGCACCTACTACGGAGGCCGAAGCCAGTGCTGATCTAGAGTAAGAGAGCAGGCAGATTGACGTGTATATGGCGACTAATACATAAATTGGGATAATGCAATAGCTACGCCATTGCGTTGTCTCTACAGCAACAAGAGCATGATATGTCCAGCGAAAGACGATCGAATCGATCAAGACCGGTCTCTCAAGTGATCACACCGCCAACATTGAGGCGGAGCCCGACTGATCCAAACCGCGTCAGCGTGGCTGCAGGTGGACCCGAACCACATCACGCAGGATCGAATCAGAAGAAGAAAAAGCAAAGTTGTATGATGATGTAAAAGGAAGATATCCAATTACCCTGACATACCGATTCCCAGTTGGAAGCATAACATAAAGTGTGACAATAAACATGGGTATTCCGCATTGATTGGCTACATAAATGCAACATGATGACTAGGCCTTGACTACAAATGTCCGCGAGAAAGCGCCCCGAGCTGGTGGTTTTCCAACAGTTTCTTCTACTTTTTCTTCAATAATGTCGACAAACCCCTCCTCTTATGTTTTCAACCACACCATGGTCCGCGTGAAGGACCCCCAGGCCTCGATAAAGTTTTACCAAGACGTCCTTGGCATGAAGTAGAGTATTTATTTGGATCAGACGCGTGCATATTGGCTTACAAAACGCGCCCCATTGTGCTCCATTGCAGGCTGATTACTAAGAACGATGTCGAGAGTGGCAAATTCACGCTTTACTTCCTCGCATACGTGGATTCTGTTCCCGAGTCTGAGGAGGAGAAGCGTAGACTCTGCTTCAGCATGCCTGGCGTCCTTGAGCTTACCCAGTAAGTGCTATTATTTGCATAATGACGCGTAAATACAAGTATACTGACGTCAACTTTTTCTCTTTTTATTACAGTAACTGGGGCACCGAGAATGATGAGAACTTTGCCTACGCCAACGGTAACAAGGAGCCTGGTCGTGGTTTTGGCCATATTGCTGTCCTCGTCGATGATATCAACGCAGCTTGTGAGCGCTTTGAAAAGCTTAACGTCAAGTATATCAAGCGTCTCACAGACGGTAGCATGAAGCACATTGCTTTCATTGCTGATCCTGATGAGTACTGGATCGAGGTGACTCTTACTTTCTCCAAAATGAGAATTTTTTCACTCATGTTCACTTTTATCACCAGATTATTCAAAACCCCAAGTTCACCGGCAAAGCTCCCATCTAAGTTTTCAGTAATAAATAATCAAACTTTATTACTTGGCAAAATATCGACTATATATTCGAGTAAACCATTCCAAAAGGAAGAGGAGATACCTATTCTTTAAAGTGTGTGAGTACAAGAGTGTCTGCGAAAGACAGTGTATTGGTTTCGACTGTGAGGTCTCAGAGAGGGCAAGTTCAATAATTTCATGTTTTGTTCACGAACAAGCCATAGCGTACAGCTCGGTTCGCATCAACCAATACTTAATCATCACTGTCACAGCAACCAACACATTTGTCTTTTGTGCTTGATGGTTTACCTTTTCGTCGAGAAAAAGATAAAGAAAACAAGGGAGAGAAAAAAAGACGTTCTTTATACCCAGAAAAAAAATTTTTTGTCTAATTTGCAACTCAGGCACGCACCATATATCCCAGCACTAATATATGCCTTGAAGAGTTCGTCTGCATGTTCATCTACGAGAGCTATAGCTGAATAGGCCCCGAGAAAGGCGAAACCATTCCACCAAGCCATTGCGTATTCAATCTCTGTGAAATATTGTGCACATAAGCACCTGGTCAGCAGAAGGAATATACATATTATAATCTGTCACGGACGAAGACGCTCAGGCTGATCTTGTACTGACAGGAAAAGGTTTACTTCGGTTGCTTGGAGGCTTTTCCATCAAAAGTTAACCCTCTGTGATATTCACCTTGCACCATTTGTAGCTACAGGTATACACACTCTACTATATGAGGGTCAAGCTATGGAGAAAGAGCATTTATTCATGATGAGCACCAGAAAGACTCCTTGGATTGAGCATATACATGAGCACCAATATAATCTCATATTTCTGAATCAACAGATCTGGCACAGGACTTAGAGAGTTGATTCAATACAAGTCGTTTTGTGAGTCATGCATTTTTTTGGTGAGAGTTTTGAGGCCCAGAAGCCACTTCCTTTTTCGTACATACACAAATGTTGTCAAGGGTGGCTGCACCTCAGGCACGAGTAGCTCATTACTCGCTAGCCACATGCTTTCGCCGTTGGTCGTCTTCCTCTTCTAATGTTGTTACCGACATGAGAGATCGCGGCCTGGTGGCTGACATAACGAGGTATGCCATTTCCCATGGGGTTCCCCCGGTCATGACCGCTCTAAACCAAAGTGCAGCCACGATATTATAAAGCATACACAGTCGCCTACGACGATCTACTGTGGCGTAGATCCTACTGCACGCAGTCTCCATCTTGGTAACCTCGTCACCCTCATGGGCCTACTTCATTTTGGTATTCGCGGCCACCAGGCGATTGCGCTCGTAAGGAGCCGAGCTGTCAAATATGCCTATTTACTGAAATATGATTAGGTGGGTGGCGCCACAGGCAGCATTGGTGACCCATCTGGCCGCAAGTCTGAACGCGTGCCTCTCGGCCCGGAGGTACTTGAGCAGAATGTTGCTGGTATCGAGAAGCAGATGCACCGCTTTTTCCAGAATGGTTCTCTTTATGCGGGTGCCCGCGGCTTTTCTAGTGCTGTCAAAGCCCCCAAAGTACTCAACAATTACGCCTGGTTCAGCAACATGACCGCATTACAATTTCTGGGCGATGTTGGACGCTATGCCCGTGTCAGCACCATGCTGGGTAAAGAGAGGTGGGTTCCTTGTTTTACTCTAAATTTTGGTATTTATACTGTAATGGGATGGAATAGTGTGAAGACTCGTTTAGCAAGCGAGCAAGGTATTAGCTTTACGGAGTTCTCCTATCAGCTTCTCCAAGCCTATGACTTCTATTATCTCAACCGGCACCACAATTGCCAAATTCAGGTCAGAAAAAGAATTCAGAACCATAAAAAGCCGAGACTGATGCTTGATGGTTATTAGTTGGGTGGTAGTGATCAGTGGGGTAATATTACGGCCGGTATCGACATGATCAACAAGCGACGCGAAGCTGATGGAGACGGGTCTGAAAACGCATCGCGAGCCTATGGCATGACAATTCCTCTACTTCTGACTTCGTCTGGCGAGAAGTTTGGCAAGAGTGCTGGCAATGCAGTATGGCTGGACCCTACAATGACCAGTATCTTCGACTTTTATCAGGTTCACATCAAATTCTCCTTTTTGTGGCTGCTGTGGACTGCTTCTTACTAATGGCATGACAGTTTTTCATGAAAACGACGGACGCGGATGTGGGACGCTATCTGCCCATGTTCACTCTCCTTCCATCGGAACAAGTGAAGGAAATTATGCAAGAGCATATGGTACGAAGCTCCCATGGGTAATATAATAATAGTTGGCTGATTTTATATCTAGAAAAACCCGGAAAACCGAGAGGCTCAACGAATTCTTGCCAACGAAGCTACTGAACTGGTGCACGGCTGTAAGTACTCATGCATGCATGTCACCATGGCTAATGTCGCTTCTTAGCGGATGGTCTAAAAGACGCACAGACGGCGACACAGGTCCTTTTCGGTGGTGACCTGAGTACTGTCAAGGGACAGGACATTGTCAGTGCCTTCCGAAACGACCCAAGCCGGTTCAGTGTGGTGAGCAAAGAAGAATTTGTTGGAAACACATTGGCAGGCATATCCGCTGCTTCCAAGGCCACAGCATCGAAATGTAAGACAATTACTTTTTCGACCCTATAGACTCACCCAGGGTCTTTTTATAGCCGCTGCTTCTAAGCTTATCAAATCAGGGGGAATGTACCTGAACAATACCAAGGTGACGGATGCCGTCTACAAGCTTTCTGAAGCGGACTTGTTGGACAATCAAGTCTGTGTTCTCCGAACAGGCAAATCGTCTTATCACATTATCCATGTTGCATAATAGTCTCGCTTTTGGAAGTTTGTACACAATAAAAGTTTATTAGAGCAGTTTCCTGGAGATTATTACAGGTGTCTGTTGGTCTGTCTTTTATTGAAGAATCAAAAAGAAATTCATTTGAGAGTTTTTCATAGCAACAATAGTAGACTCCTATTGTTCTAACATTGTATCATAATCGATGCCACTGAAACATATAGTCACACAAGATAATGTATGTACAATATACTTTATTTACCCCTTCGATATATTAGGAACCGGCCTTGAGTCAGGCCATCGCACCTGAGACTGTTTTGTTTCTCCCATATGCAGTATCGCGCATCAGTATCGCGCGTCAATATTTCTAATAGAGTGGTTATTAATCTAGACGAGAAGAATATTCTTCTTGTGTGCCCTTGGCTACTATCAGAATAAAGACCAAATACTGTGCGCTGAGTTTACTACTAAAGCTCAAAAGTAAGTCTGTTTGACCAACTAAGTCCACTTCTTTCGAAATCTCTCATCAATGATTGATGTCAACTAGAACACAATAAAGAAACCTTTGCGAGCCCAAATGTCAAGGATGTGAATAAAAAAAGAAAGTATTTCATAGTTGACCGTGTCACGAGCGAGCAGGAGGGGGCGTGGTACATCTTCTGTCTCAAACAAGGTCTTGCTCTATTATGAATCACGGGTCGCTCGTCCGCATCAGTGCACTTTCCAAGTCGGAGTCAACAAAGAAGGTTTGACGCGGTCTAAATGCGAAGCAAACCCGCTACACACACATACACACACACACATTTAATACACAGCTCTTCAATGCGCAAAGACACCCGAGCATTGTCGGATCGGACTTACAGCCGACCACCTTACATCCTGTAAAGGCTGTGATAGCAATGCTTTACGAATTCTGATATAAGGCGGGGTATTTGTGCTACTATGTGCTGTTGTGGACAGCATACCAACTTCTCATTTTGCTTTCAGTTAAAATGGAAAGGGTCCATCACCATCAGTACGCGTGGGTGGTAGAATGCGCTCATCAACACATGACATAAAGATCGTCGAGCTTAAAGAGAATGAGTAGTGTGGTGAAAGGCCTTGTTTGGGAAAAGAGT
Organism: Syncephalastrum contaminatum; assembly: GCA_013461545.1. Classification (NCBI taxonomy): domain Eukaryota; kingdom Fungi; phylum Mucoromycota; class Mucoromycetes; order Mucorales; family Syncephalastraceae; genus Syncephalastrum; species Syncephalastrum contaminatum. The sequence continues at coordinate 1,181,380 of VAFG01000274.1, read as the reverse complement.
AGTTTATCAGTTGATTTGCGACCTTTGATCCGGAAAAGGTTCCGTGCACCACCGCGGCGAGTTAGCCGGAAACGTAAAACAGAGTTAAAAAAAAAAAGTGCCCCAGTAGCGCCAGCTTCCGCAGCGGCGGCGGCAACCGCGGTCGAAATAGAAAAAGGCAAGACAACGCCCCTGTTCACTTTTTTTTTGATGCGCCATCCAATGAAACGGGTCAGTCACCCTAACATCGGCTGCATGCAGGTAAAAAAGAGAAAAAATTTTTTTGGCTCTATTCGTGAGATTAGCGCGTAACAAGGTCTGGAAAGAAACTTGTGTCTCTATTATCAAAACGCCCCCATCGGTCTTTTCACATTTTCGCACGTACCGCTCCAATAACACAAGCGGTGGCACCGGTAAAAGCAGACGAAGCACCGCCAAACAAGGTTTGCATTGTGACAGGCGCGCGCCCAAGCCAACGAAACGGTTGAAAGTCTATTCGCAGTTCGTTATCCTGTTTTCGTGAAACTAAAGACAAATGAGACACGATGATGATAGCGTGCCTGAGGTGAGAGCGTGTACGACAGGTCCGCGTTCGCGCCAAGCTCCTTGCAGGAGAGCGAGATGCAAGGGAGACCAAAGACAGGGGCATATCTATTACAAATGATGACTCGTCCTACAATGTTACGCAGACACGAAAGTACCGTCATCACAGCGTCATATATAGGAAACTCATAAGCAGTTAATGAAGCATCTTTGCAATAAAACACGCTAATAATATTATTAATTCTACCCGTAAATTCTGCTTCGTTAAATGGATGAAGGCGCGGGCACCCACATACAGGTTACGTGGCGTATTTGTTATGAAGATGAAATACTTTTTGGGTATGTGTTTGTGGAGAGAATCACAGCGTGATAATATGCATCAAACAGGCCAAGCAGGAAACAATCCGCAGAAGAAACAGGAAAGTGCATAATAGTACATATTAGCAAAGGACAAAAGGACTTTTTTTTATTACACTCGAGATGAAAAGGGTTCGAGAACGTATGCATAAGGTGACTTTTTGTGAACAATGAATGAGAATGATATACAAGAGGGTTAGAAAGGGAAAAAGAAATACATATGCTTTTGGGGGGAAGGGGAAGTTATGGATATGTTGCTTGGCTTGTTGCAATAGTCATGTTGATTTGGATATGGATGATACAGTACTTTCTGGTATGGGTTTTTTGCGCGTTATTCTCGTAAGTCGTCCTTCATCTCAGGAACGGGCAGCTACCTCGCTGGTGGCCATATTTACCACACCATGAACTATTAAGAAATACAAGTGTACATGTGAGAAAAAAATGCAAAAACACCTGGGTAGTGGCTTTGGCATACCATTGACCGCCTGAGACGTTGACGGGCGGCACCAGTGGACGGTGTTGGACGACAGGCAGAGCAGGTGCAGTAGCCATAGAAAATCGACGTTGCTGATGCTTGCAAACCATTTTTTTGATATGTGCGCTTGAGCTTGTGTGAGATATATGAGAGAGAAGAGAGAAAGCTGCAAGAGATGCTGTTCTGGTCCGTGAGACGAGGTCTTGGGTTTATATATACTGCTGCATTCAGGCCGAAAAGCAATATGTATAAACAAAGCGCTTGTGTAGCCTCAAATTTGGGTTTTTTTTCTTTACAGTTTGTAAAAAATTGAGTACGACTAAACAGAAAGACCCAGTGAATGTGTGAATGTGTGAATGTGTGAATGTGTGAAACGATATAATCACTATATAAATTCTATATATCGTAAGACAAATGGCGATGATGTTCTCCTTGTCGCGCATCTTCTATCTCATCTCGTACCGAAACATTTGGTCGAGAACATGGAAACACGAACGGGATAGCCGTCAAAATGAGCAAAGAGCGAGAGTCAGAGGGGAACCAGTTTACAAACAAAAAGATTGAAATCAAGTAAGATGCCTTGTATAGAAGATCGACCGCCCATCGAGCGCCGGGCTCTTTTTCCCAACAAAGAGTCCTTTTGACATTTGCTTCCGCGTCAGGTGCCACAAGGGCGTTTTGACTCGCTCACAGACCTTCTAGTCCTTTTGCGTCCTGAGACTTTTCGGCCCCTTTTCTATATACACTCTGTTGATGGCTCGCTACGACGGTATTCTTTACAGTATTGTATTCATGACACCATAAACCATACTGTTTCAGCCCTCACGAGAAATGTCAAACTGTCATCATGATCACCGCACTCCGTTAAACGAATCAAATTTGGGAAGGGAAGGAAATGACAATGGTGAAAAATAAAGACACAGAGACATACGAATCGGTCTACCCGATCGGATGCGGCTCCGTTCTCTCTGTGCGATGTCCATGTTGCGCGCGGTGCAGGTGAGCCCGCGCGCTTCCAACAAGCTGGTCGCTCCGATAATCTCGGTATTACACAGGCACACACACGACGCTGCACACACTCCAGGCAAGGCATCAGTCTTTTTTTTTATTTAGGATTTTACGCGGACGGTTAATGGGCGGGGGCGGGCCGTGAGCCGTGTTGGCGTAACCCTTCATGGATTAGTGGGTGTGACCATGGGCTGAAACAAATCATGAATATTTGCCCTCTTGCCCCTTCTAGCTCTCTTGTGTCGTGTAAACTTACTGGCTGGCCCAAACCATCGTCGCACAGATAGACCATGCCTCCCTTTTCTTTTCCTTTCTCTGTCGTATTGCTTCCGTCAGACTGCGTTTTCCCCTTTTTCATTTTTTTCCCGGAAAAAAACGCATTGTCCACACACACACGCGAATATATGAACACATGTACACATGGTCACCGCTGCGCGTGCGTGCAACCTTTGCCCTGGTTATTTTAATCATAATATAGAAGAAAAAAAAAGAACTCCCGAACGCATTGCAACGCTCAATATTACATATCAGCTTTAGGTTTTGTGTGCCGATCTCCTTTCGTTGTTGTTTGTTGGATAACGAAGCTTGGAAGAGAGAGTTCCCCATCGCCACTTTTCCTTTTTTATTGCCTACCTCCCCCCACCGCTCTGTCGAAATGCGTAGAAGGCCCGTGTCCTCATATACACTCACGTAATAACAACAGGCATCTTACGCAGCATGCGTCCGTGCAGTTAGCAAGTGGATGGCGTCGTCATGCTATATATGTTATGAGCTCACTATGCTGATTGTCTGTGATCCCGCATGAGAATATGTGTCCTCTTTTAGATTCTCTACATATGTAAATGCTTTTTTTCTTTTCACTCACGGCCATCACTCCAGCCATCTGTGGAAGAAATAAATAGACAGAAACGTTATAACATGCAGGTTGTATCTGTCGCAGCAAATAGGCTTGTGGATATTTTAAAGTTTGAGGTCTCGGAACCAAGTTTGACACTGCTCCGTATTCACACTTGAAGAAGGGCAACTGATCCTTACATGCATCACAGACACTTTTACATTACAAGCATCACATATACAGGCATGAACGTCGGGGGGGGGACCCACAAACTAACTCTATTTGGTGTCATAATGGAAGCAAAAACGCCATGCTTATGGTAAGAAGCTTTTGTGTGTTATTGTTTGATGCGCAGGGGCGCACTGTTTCTATTTTTTGACCATTCGTTTGTTGTATGGATGAGGTTATGGGTACACGAGAGGGACGCGTATGTGTGTGTATACGTACTGTAGTTATATGTAGATACGCGTGGGTGTGCCAAAAGCCGGTAAGGTTTCTTTTGTTTTCTTTTTTACGTCTCGGTTACACACGTATGTACAAATGTTAGAGTTGCTTTTGTTGCAATGGACAAGAATATGAAACTTTGCACAGGTAAAAGCGACATACAATCAGTTAGCAGTAGTTATCATGCAAAAGATCGTTGTCATTAAATGTAAACGTAAAGGGGGCGTCAGACAAGTAGATAAAGAAAACGTGGCGTGAGAGAGGGGTCAAACAAAGAAAGGGAATTGCACACAGTACTCAGAAATATTGTATTTCCCTCCATCAAACATGGAACATAAAAGGTCTGTGCTATGCACAGTGGCACTCGTGCCAACTGTCGTTATCCTCCTCGTTTTGAGCTGGCTACACGGCAGTCTCTATGACGAGGTTGCAAAACAACCCAGCCCCGAGATCACCCCCTCCACATCTTATGTGATGGCGGGTTACTTTGTGAATTGGTACAGTCCTTACCTCGTCTGCACAGCAATTTACTCATAACTGGAATCCGGTACCTGCAGGGGCATCTACGATCGCAAGTACAATGTGGTCGATCTCGAAAAGAAGGCCGAGAAACTGTCGCATGTTCTTTATGCCTTTGCTAATGTGCAAGATGATGGCGAAGTCTTTCTCGGGGTAATTGGTTAGGACGCTTAACGTCTTTTGTCGTACTGACATTATTTGATTTTTTTTTTTTTTTAATTTTTTGCGCCAAGGATGCCTGGGCCGATAAAGACAAACATTTCTCTGAAGGTACAGTTCTCCGAAGAACGCTCTGTCAGACACGTTTGCTCACATGTCTATCTATCTGTTGACAGATCAAACAATCGATGGCAAGGCGGACCAATGGATCGATGGCGATGATACCAGCCTGTACGGCAATCTCAAACAGTTCTACCTGCTCAAGAAAAAGCACCGTCACCTCAAGGTCTCGCTCAGCATCGGCGGCTGGTCTTGGTCAGGTAACTTTTCAAAGATTGCGAGCGACCCTGTCCGTCGTGCGCATTTTGCATCCAGCGCGGCTGAACACCTGAATGACTATGGTTTCGATGGCATTGGTAAGTGGAAAAAAAATATTTGTTGATATCGTCACGACAACAATGTCGAAGACGACGCATTATCATCGCACATCATTATACGTATGAGAACACACACACAAAACGCGGCTGACGTGCTTAAAATAGACATTGACTGGGAGATGCCCCAGAACGACGCCGAAGCACGTTCCTATGTGGATCTCTTGACAGACCTGCGGGGCGCGCTCGGTTCCGACGCGATCATTTCCGTTGCTGTCCCTTGTGGACCGAAAGACTATCGCAAGCTGCACCTCAAGGAAATGAACGCCTACGTCGATTTGTTTTACCTTATGGCCTACGACTTTGCTGGCTCGTGGGACCCGCAAACGGGGCACCAGGCCGCACTTTTGGGCGGCAAGGACGAGCTAACCGACAAGAACGCCGCCGCCTACTATGCTGCGGCGGGCGTACCGAACCATAAGTTAGTTCTAGGCATCCCGGTGTACGGCCGCGGGTTCTCCAACACAGATGGCGTCCACACCAAATTCGAGGGCGTGCCGGACGGAAGCTGGGAAGTCGGATCGTATGACTACAAGGATTTGCCTCAAGAAGGTGCCACCGAGTTTGTCGATCGCGACGTGTGGGCGTCGTATTCTTATGACGAGACCACACGTGAGTTTGTCACTTACGACAACCCTGACGTCGTCCAGGCCAAATGCGACTTTGTCGCTTCCACCGGTATGGCCGGCGTCATGTTCTGGGAGCTCAGCGCCGACAACACTGCCCCCCAACGTAGTCTTATTGATGCCGCCTATACCGCTTTCGATGGCCAACTGGATACCAAGCTCAACAAGATAGATTATCCAAACAGTCGTTTTCAAAATATCCGTGAATAGAAAGATAGGGAGCGAGCGTTTTATTTTTTTTGTTCAGCTCCAGAATTTTTTGAGTCTTGAATACAATGTATCTACAGAACATTAACAGGTGATTTTGGGGAATGAATCATAAGAGAGAGAGAGAGAGAGAAAGCGGCAACGTTTAGTCAACCTCCTCCATCTTGGAGGTGGCGATCTCCTCCTCGACCGGGGCAGCGGCAGCGGGGGCATCCTCGACCTCATCCTCATCGATGGACAGACCAAGCGAAACCATGCGGTGGATGCGGTTGGCGAACGAGCTAGGCTCATCGAGCGAGAAGCCGGAGGTCAGGAGGGCGGTCTCGAAGAGAAGGGTGGTCAGATCCTTGACGGTACGGTCGTTGGCATCAGCGGAAACCTTCTCCTTGAGGGTCTTGACGATGGCGTGGTTGGGGTTGAGCTCAAAGGTCTTCTTGGAGGCCATGTAGGCGGACATGCTGTTGTCGCGGAGGGCCTGAGCCTTCATGATACGCTCCATGTTGGCGGACCAACCGAATTGGCCGGTGGTCAGAACGCAGGGAGAGTCGGTCAGCTTGTTGGAGACAACGACCTTCTCGACCTTGTCGCCGAGGATTTCCTTGACAGACTTGCAGAGGTCTTCGAACTTCTTCTCCTCAGCCTCGCGGGCAGCCTTCTCCTCCTCGTCCTCCTCGATCTCAACACCCTCCTTGGTGATGCAGACGAGCTTCTTGTCGTCGTACTCCTTGAGCTGCGAGGTCGAGTACTCGTCAATGGGGTCGGTCATGAGCAGAACCTCAATGCCGCGCTTCTTGAAGCCCTCGAGGAAGGGCGAGTTCTCGACGGCGGCGCGCGACTCACCGGTGATGTAGTAGATGTTCTTCTGCTTCTCGGGCATGCGGGTGACATAGTCCTTCAGCGAGGTCATCTCATCGCCCGACTTGGTCGAGTGGTAGCGGAGGAGGTCAGCCAGCTTCTGGCGGTTCTGGGTGTCCTCGTGGATACCGAGCTTGAGGTTCTTGGAGAAGGCCTCGTAGAACTTGTCAAAGTTCTCCTTGTCCTCGGCGATCTCGGCGAACATCTCAAGGCACTTCTTGACGAGGTTCTTGCGGATGACCTTAAGGATTTTGTTCTGCTGGAGCATCTCACGCGAGATGTTGAGGGGCAGGTCCTCAGAGTCGACGACACCCTTGACGAAGTTGAGCCACTCGGGGATAAGCTCCTCGCAGTCGTCCATGATGAAGACGCGGCGGACGTACAGCTTGATGTTGTTACGCTTCTTCTTGCCCTCGAACATGTCGAAGGGAGCGCGCTTGGGCACAAAGAGGATGGCACGGAACTCGAGCTGACCCTCAACAGAGAAGTGCTTGACGGAAAGGTGGTCCTCCCAGTCGTTGGTCAGGGCCTTGTAGAACTGGGCATACTCCTCGGTCTTGATGTCCTCGGGGTTGCGGGTCCACAGAGGCTTGGTCTTGTTGAGCTCCTCAGTCTCGGTGGTCTTCTCCTTGATAGTCTTCTTCTTCTTCTCCTTCTTGTCGTCCTCATCCTCGACCTCTTCGATCTTGGGCTTCTCCTCGGACTCATCCTTGGTCTCAGCCTCGTCATCAGAGACCTCCTTCTCGACCTCCTTCTCAACAAGAAGCTGGATGGGGTACGAGATGAATTCGGAGTGCTTCTTGACGATATCCTTGATCTTGCGCTCCTCAAGGTACTCGAGCTGTAGAGAAAGTTCAGGTGTTAGAAAAGTCACAAACAAAATCCAAACCCAGCAAAACTTTTTTCAACGTACCTGGTCCTCCTTCAGGAAGAGACGCATCTCAGTACCACGGCCGAGGGAGGGGTTGACCTCGTCACGGGTGATGGTGAAGGAACCACCAGCAGCGGACTCCCAAATGTACTGCTCGTCATCGTTGTGCTTGGTGATGACCTGGACCTTGTCGGCAACAAGGTAAGCCGAGTAGAAACCGACACCGAACTGACCAATCATGGAGATGTCAGCGCCCGAAGACAGAGCCTCCATGAAAGCCTTGGTGCCGGACTTGGCAATGGTACCGAGGTTGTTGACGAGGTCAGCCTTGGTCATACCAATACCAGAGTCACGGATGGACAGAATGTTGTTCTCGCGGTCAGGCACGATGCGGACGAAGAGCTCCTTCTCGGCATCCAACACGGAGGGGTCGGTCAGCGACTGGTAACGGATCTTGTCGATGGCATCCGACGAGTTGGAGATCAACTCACGAAGGAAGATTTCCTAGTAATGGGATCACCTTTTAGTTTTCTGTTTTCTGACGCGTCATGTTGTTTTTCTCTCTTTCTTCCCTCTCCAAGAGAGAATAAGAGGTTTATTTACCTTGTTGGAGTAGAAGGTGTTGATGATCAAGCTCATCAGCTGAGAGATCTCAGCCTGGAAGGAGAAGGTCTCGGTTTCGGCAGTCATTGTGTAGTGAGAAGAGACAGAAAGGGAAGAAAGGGACGGGTCTCTTTTTCGTGGTCGTCAAACACCCTTTCAACTTTTTTTGAAAACCAGAAAAGGTCCCTTTGCCATTTCAGTCACCGGCTTTCTCGCATGTTCCACGGCACGCCACATTCCCACTTGCCAGTAATCCTCACTAAAAAATCAATTACCCATTTTTCCCCGCCTGCATATCTAGCACACTTACTTTTTCCTGCGTGCAGTCATCCTTTCTACTGTTTCATTATATTTTCCATTTCTTGATACATCGCACCGCGATCCTATCCTATCCTATCCAGTTTAATCCTGATAACACAAAATAAGAAGCTGTATTGTCAATCTTATGGGTATCTTGAACACGTCAATCCTTTGGCACCGTCCGATGCTAGGTAGTCTTCGAGCGAATAGACCGGCATGATCTCCTGCGAGAGATACAATGATGCCGGTGAAAGCAGAAAGTCATGGGTCACTAAACTGCCAAGGTCGCTGCTCCGGCTGCTTGTGCTTGTGCTTGTGCTTGTGCTAGTACTGCTACTGAGACTACTCTCCCAAAGCCGAGGCTGACTTCCCTGAGACTCGAGGGACGATGTGGAATTGGACGGCAACGGCTGTGCCAGTATTAAATCAGTGTCGATAAATGGATCAAACCATTCGGAAGGTGGCGCATGATGCAATACAAGAGAAGGTGGCTCCGGCGCGATAGGGATATCCGAGTAATCGGGCAGAAGCGTTGGCCGACTTGTGCTAGCGAGCACTGGATCGGCTGCTTTGTCCTTATTGGGATCTCGCTTATCGCGTCTCTTGGGCGCGTACTTGTAATCCGGATACTTTTGCGAATGCTCGACCTTGTTCACTTCTGCAATATCACGGTATTGCTTCTTGACGTCTTCCGGTTCGTCGCGCCACCAGCTGGCAATGATCTTGGATATATCGCGATGATTGGCGCCCGGGCATTTTTGCGAAATCTCTTTCTGCTTCTCTAGGCGATAGGCCATGAAGCAGTTCATCGGTCTTGGGATCCGTCCAGGTGTCTGTTTTCTCCTTGACTTGCGGTGCTGCTGCCCCTGTTTAGGTTTAGGAGTCTGTTGGGATGCTGTCACTTTGAGCGCGAGCTCTGCTAGGTCGTCGTCGCGGTATGTCGCCTTAGCGATGGGTGTGCCCGTGGTAGTTTTGTTAGCTTTTGTTGTTTTCGTAGCCGTAGATGTGTTCTTGGAAGTGCTGCGCATAATAATAGCAGTAGTATTGTCAAATGGCGATAGAAAACAGAAAGGGTATATAATTCAGGGACTCGCATGAAACTCCCTTTTAATGTCCTGACGGATAGAAGGAAGACGGATATGGATAGAGAGATAAAGAAACGGTGTTTTCGAAAAACACTCCCACCCATAGATACATATATGACCATGAACGCGAACTGTAGTAGAATAAAGAATTGAACGAGACAGATTTGATTGGCAGGCACACAAAGGGTGATTTATTAGAAGATAAAACACCAACTCCTTAAGCCTTGACAGCGTACTTGCGCAGAGGGAAGTGGTTCTCCTTCTTCTGCTGACGGACAGTCTTGATGCTGCGCTCGTAGGGGGTCAGAGCGCGGCGCATGGCACGGGTCTTCTTGACGCGAAGGTCCAGAGGAAGGTACTTCTTCTTCTGGTAGTAGAGACGAAGCTGCTCACGCTGGGTCTGGTTGATGACAGTCAGGGTGCGGGCAACGTTCTTGCGGGCATCACCACTATAGAAATAATAAATATCGGGAGTCAGTTGATATTCCAGCACGAAAGTAACCCAAAGACGTACATCTGCTGGAGCTTGGAGGCGGAGGCACCAGCGACCTTCTGAACGCGCAGAGCAGCGAGCTCCTGCTTCTGCTCATCAAGAATCTTCAAGAGCTCGGCCTTGTTCTTGTTACGGAGTTCGGAGGCTTTGACGGGAGCCTAGAGACATTCAAGTGGCATGAGCAAAAATTCAATGTAATGACTCGAGAGGTTGAATCGTGAATCGGCCCATGCTTCAATTGAGCCAATCTCGGGATCACGGTTTCGAGTCGTATGTATCCATCCATCCATCCCGTTGTCGATCCATCCGTGCTTCTCTCTTATTCCCTTGTTGGGTTGATTGTTCCTATACATACCATTGCGACTATGTGAGAAAGAGAAGGAGCTTCCACTAGTGCACGGGACCTTGACGGAGTATCGCGCCAGCTTTCCAAATTTGAGTGCCAGCCTCTCTCTCTCCCATATTATCTCCCCTCAACCCCAGATATTATTACCTTGCCTGCTAGTGTTCTCTCTACAAAAATACACTGAATATATTTATGCTATACATAACTGTGTAATGATTTTATCGCGCTCTTCCTTTGTGTCATTTTGCAATTGGTGCGATCACCGATTCAGTTTTTGGAAGCTTCTCGCTGCCACTCTGCTGTGGTTTCTTTATCCACCTTGCTTTTTTTTTTGCTCGGTAGTTTCGATTAAGAACAAATAGATATAAAAAGTATATTACCATTTAAAATGTCGTGTTTCTCATGCCGTGATATGGCTACATTGGCTTATTATTAGAATTTTATTCTTGTACGATACGTTTTCAAAAGGTGTCTGACCTTATGCAGGAGACGTTCGGGAGATAAACACGAATAGCTTTAGCGAAGCGAAATATAGCCATATAGCATACACATTATGACTTTGGCAGCTATACATACATTTCCCAGTCGTCGTTTCTCACCGTAAGGCATAAGCCGATGCAAATAGAAATAAAGGGCACATGCATTTGGCCACTTCGGCACTTCGGAAGCACGACCTAGAGGTTATGAAAGTATACATACTTTTGCGGATACGTTTTGGTGATTGAAACAAAGAAGCTTATTTTGGGCAGGAACTGTATGCATGCATAGATATTAACGATGGTCTGGGTCATCCCGATGAGCGGGAACGAAGAGTAACTTATAGAAGCTCCAGCTTGTGGTTCCATATGTGTCGTTCCTCCGGACCTCATTCGTCATCCTATACATAGTGGACAGAAAATTTACTGATGCCATCACAAGTAGAGCTACAGATATGACCAGATGATGAGTACCAGCACTAGTGAAACTTAACCGTGATGACGCTTGAATTATTACTTCAGCAATATGCTGTTTCCACTTCGACGCGTGTTGTATCACCTATACAGTGACATTGCTACATAGCTATGAAAATATACTGAAAGTAAGGGATTTATAGATAGAGCAGCGTTTTGAGGGAAATACGGCACTGATGTATCGACCCGACTCTTGTAAACTGCATGGAAGAAAGGCGTTGTCTTTTATTTTTGTTGTCGGACTTGGTTGCTGGACCCCTCTCATACACCTATACACATACATACACATATGACACCAAATATGGCACTGCGATCAACAGCTAGACAATGTGCTCGCTTTCAGCTCAGTCGCCAGTGTCAACGATTGTTCAGCACACAAATGCCACTTTTAAAAGACAAGACGATCAGCAAAGTCGCGAATCGAACTGTGCCGGCCGAAGCACCTGGAGCAGACACATTTGGGCAAACCAACATGCTTTCGTCTTTTAACAACATGTTCGATCGTGGCCCAAATGTGGGCGTGGAGATTATTACCAAGAAGGGCTTTGTTCTCTCCAACAATGTGCAAATAGAACAGCCTCTTGTTCTTTTGAACGGCTCTGCCTTCTTATGGCGCGCACCCGAGAACCTCTTTACCAATCCTGACTTGGACGCTTTCAAGATTTTCGAGGTTGCATCTCCGAAGCCAGGTAATAGAGGAATATAATAAAACTAGGAGATATTGACTTGGTTTATTGTAGAGCTCGTCCTCTTTGGCACTGGGCGAGAATTTCAGCCTGTACCTCAGGAGCTTCGGCATTACTTTTACAAACTCGGAATACAAGTGGATCAGATGAATACGGTACGACCCAATATAAAGAAAAGGAAAAAAGGGATGGGATGAACTGGGTATGGGAAATGCTAAGTGGGAAATGATATATAGAAACATGCAGCGGCCACTTATAACGTCCTGGCAGAGGAAGGAAGACGAGTTGCAGGCGTATTGCTTCCAGTGGGTGAGAAGAAGCCACAACAGAAATAAAATAAAACCGTTATGCGGACAGTGCAGCCACTTGGGATCTTCTCAGCTTCTTGGCTTCGTTCTTTCGTTTCACGTCTTCCGGTGGACGCTTGGCAATGATACGGCCAATCAACTCTCGCATGAACCGCTGCTCATCAATCAGACGCATATGATCCCGCAACCGCTGTTGGCTCAGCGCAGATACAAATTCCTGGAGATTCCACGCAGAGATGATGAACAGTCGTTTGGTGTTGAGCTTATTCTTTTTGAGTTGTTTATAGATCGAGTGGCGAGCCTATGAGAAAAAAGAAATGATTAGCGACGCCGTTCGAGTAACTGGGTTTGGGACACTCCCTATATCCGCATGAATGACCTACCTCATTAACCAACTCGCCTACCGCAACAGACCAGATCTGGTGCTCATCCTTGCTTTTGCCAGTGTAACGCCGCATTTTGGCATCCACCGCCTGAATAAACCAAGCAGTAATACCTGTTGTGTCAGACAACCTTGTACCCGTGTGATCATTGTTTATCGTTACCTGGTCAGCCTTGTTGCGCACGAAAAAGACTGGGACACCGTACTTTTGAGCCTTTTTCGCAATGAGAATGTCAGTCTCCTGAAGTCTATTTGTTTAATGTGAGAATTTGCTTGTTGAAAGCATATGTCAGTGGCCGCCCGCCCATATGCCCTTTACCTCTCAGCAGTGACAACGACAAGTGAGTCAAAGGCGCACAAGAATTTGTCCTCGAAATAGGTGTCTGCGGGATGCTGCATGGTACCAGCGCCAGGCATGTCCCACAGGATGACGCTGCGCAGATCTGGATGGCGATAACCGCGCGGTCGAGATGTCGCCTCGGTCTCACCAGTGATGGCGGCGTGCTTATCCTTATCATGGTAGCCCATCAGCCCGTTCACTACCGAGCTCTTGCCTGTACCAGACACGCCCACAACGGCTACATTGTAGAACTGTTCGTCCAGACCGATGTCATGACGGGCACGTTCCTTGATCTCGGGCGGCACTGCCACACCTTCACTTGGTCCGTCGCTGAACAGAACTTGAAAGACTCCATAACACGCGAGAAAAGGTGCCAGTGGCCCTGGAAAGCACATGGAAAAAAAGCATGAGGCATGTTCGCTTATGTCGCTCTTGACAGCCAGACATTCTACTTACATCCAAGTACGCCCAAGAGACCACCGATGGCACCATCCATGAGCTTGACGCCTGTAAGTTCTTGCTCGGTTACAAATGTATAAGCGTTGAGGATTGGAAAGGCGACAATGATCATAGGCACAGCCAGTGTGGAGAAGGTTGCCTTGGAGAAGCGCGAGCTGGATGCAAACTCGTCATAGTCGCAGAGAACAGCTTGACCCTTGGCTTGCAAGTTGGAGGAGGTCGCTTGTCCCATGTAAGATATTGGTATGCGCGCTTTTCTCAGAAAGCAAAGAGGGAAAGAAAAATGGAGGGCCGAGAGGAAAAGAGTGCAGCGACGGAGGAAAATATATATACATGTGCACGTTGAATACTTTTTAGCCCCTGTGACTTTACGCACGGGACATGGTCCGTGGCACAAGCATTTTGCCGTATGACCTGGTGCTTCTCTTCTCCTCGGCTTACCCGATCGATAGCAGCAGAAGCTCGTGATTGCTTGCAGCTTTCTGGTCAAACGACGCCATCTTATGGGCGACTGACCCTATACATCATTTTCTTTCATTACAGGAATATGATTTTCATAGCTTCTTTTGAACCCGTGGACAAGAATACGACTAGTGACAAAATGGGTCTCCTTGTTGACGGTTAATCGCCTCTCATCTCCGGATATATTCCGTCACGGTTGAATACGTTACACAACATCTTAAAAATAATATGATAGTGAGAGGTGATGGAGACAATACAGCATATTATAGACTGTGAGAAGTACATTGAATAGAGTCAGAAACCCGGTTATTCATGCAACTTGGCCCGATGGAAAACGTTCGATTTTTTGTGTCACTCAAAGTTGCTCAATCCTTTGCTATCCGCTGTGTTCATATCACTGGCTTGTTGCCAAAAGGTTCACATTGCACAGCACTATAGAAGGTAGCACTTAAGAAACAGGGTCTGTAATTACCTATTGTAACCATCTTCGGGATGGCTGCGTGTCTCTTCTTCTGTTATTGTTGGCAATGATGATGTCACGTCTACTGTCATACCCGGGTTATCGCTACGTCGCTCAATTTGAAGGTGAGGAACTTCCATATGGCCACGTACTTTAGATCGTGAGGAATAGAAAGGCGTGCACTTCTGCTTCAAGCGACCTAAACAGCAGACTTTTAAAATTAGATTGAGGTCTTTGTTGGCTGTGTGATCGCTTATAGAACCAGAGCGGAACTCCACGCTCGAGTTTCGCTCTTGATAATAATTGATTCGTTCTTTACACAAAAAAAGCACGGGAACAAAATACACACTCGTATAGCCGTCCTGTGAACGATGCTACCCACGCTGACAAGGTGATGTGTCTCTTTAGTCCCTTCTTCCTTTCGAACGTGCTTCCGACGTGGGTCAAAAAAGAAGGAGGCTGTGCAACCACGGTATACCGAAAGATCTTAGTAGGGATGTGGGCCGTCCTACCCGTGACTTTCCGCCGCAAAAAGGAATTTCCATTAAAAGCATCCATTTTTTCATCGCAACCTGGTCATTTGAATGTTACCCACCTATCAAAAAAAGCCGTAGAGGTGGATCTATTACTAATATGGTTCAGTAGGAGACAGTATACCCAAGTGAGCCTTTAAATCAATTCGTATTGATCTTTTCTACGTGTAAGAACGCACTGAATACTTGTAACATATTCATCGCTTCACGTTTGGAATCCATTCATTCAACTGTTGATCAGTATACTATATTGTATCTGTCAGTGCGCTCATAGCTTTATTTGATGCGCCTACAGGCAGTATTTTTATGGTAGTCTTTACTTTTATTTTGCTAGCCGCATTACCACTGCGGTCATATATGAAATCAATACGCACAACGTTCGTTATAGAACATCTTTTACTTGACAATATGTTTTCCTTGATCTTATATGTATCTTCTGCTATAGAGATCATATTTAAGCCATTTTATCCGATCTTGCATGTATATGGGTGTATGGTGTATGTACACGGAAGCATAGGTTTATTGGTTAAAGTATTTCCCGCGTATAAGATATTGAGAGTAAAGAAGCTCAGAAATCCCGGAAGCAGTGGTAATTGGCTTGAAAAAGGGCATCGTGAGAAAGTTGCTGAACTTTGAACTTTGTCACAAAAAGAGCGGACAAGTTTTCTTCCACCTCCTTTACCTCTTTCGTTTCTGTCATTTTAAACCATGCTCTTCAGACAAGCGACTGCCACTCCTCTGCGCACCGTACGTCATACAAACAATTCGTTTCGATAACTTATGCAACTGCTTTAGGTCTTGACGCGCCGTACTTTCGCCACCGCTGCCCCGGGTCCTAATGTACGTCTCTAGAAGGAGGACCAGGAAACGATCATGAGTTTGTAAACTAATCCCGAGATTTGGAAATTAGGATGTTGTGATTGCAAGTGCAGTGCGTACTCCCGTTGCCTGTTTCAACGGTGGTCTCAAGTCCCTGACTGCCCCTCAACTCGGTGCCGTTGCTGCCCGTGCTGCGATCGAGCGTGCAGGTATGTAGAGCTATCTCTTAAAAGGTATCCCGCACCAGGGTGTTTCTCGTGACTAAGCAAATTTATGTATGCAACAGGGATCAAACCCGAGCAGGTTGAGGAAGCTTATATTGGCAATGTCCTTCAGGGTAACCTCGGCCAGTCGCCCGCTCGTCAGGTTGTCTTGGGTGCAGGTAATCACCATTATCTGACAGGAAATAGAACAGGTTCTAACAAGGTTGTGTCACAGGCTGTCCCGAGTCTACTGAAGCCACGACAATCAACAAAGTGTGCGCTTCGGGTATGAAGTCGATCACGATGGCTGCCCAAGCCCTCAAGTCGGGCGACCGCGAGATCATGCTGGCAGGTGGCATGGAAAGCATGTCCAACGCTCCGTAAGTTACCAGACGAATATGACATGTGAAGATCACCAAAGCGGGGTAATTGATCTCCGCATTTTTTTTCGCTTTATAAGTTTCTATGCCCAGCGCAACGTCATGTACGGCCACCAGCAGCTCTCGGATGCCATTGTCAAGGATGGTCTCTGGGATGTTTACAACCAGATTCAGTAAGTGTTCTGGGATTATCGACATGAGACTGCTAACTAACGATAACCTTTAGCATGGTACTATTTATTTATCTGCTTACGCATGAGAAATGCAATAGCGCTGATATTTTTGTTGAATTTAGGGTAGCTGTGCTGAGAACACCGCTCAGGTACAGAACATCACCCGCGAGGATCAGGATGCACATGCTCTCGAGTCGTACAAGCGCGCTGCCAAAGCCTGGGAGGTAAGAAATACCAGAAGAAGAAAAAAGGGAAAAAAGGGGGAGAGAGGTGTCATTTAAGAAGTTTTGGATGTTTACCAAACCCCACATTTTCATAGAACGGTGTGTTCGATGCTGAAATTGCCCCGGTGACTATCAAGAGCAAGAAGGGAGAAGTTGTTGTAAAGGAGGATGAGGAGTATAAGAATGTCAAGTACGAGAAGATTCCCTCGCTGCGACCCGTCTTCAAGAAGGATGGTATGTACTCTGTTCCTTCAGGGGTGAATGTTTCTCGATTGACAGCAATCGGCTCATCTTTATTTTTCTTTGCATTCAAGGTACTGTGACGGCTGCCAATGCCAGCACGCTCAACGATGGTGCCTCTGCCTTGGTCCTGATGACCCGCAAGAAGGCTGAAGAGCTCGGTGTCAAGCCTCTGGCCCGTATTATTGGTATGAGAAGAAAGATAGACTGAATTTTCCGCGTAACACCGAAACTCATTTCCGAATGATTGAACAACAGCCTTCGCGGATGCTGCGTGTGCCCCTATTGACTTTACCATCGCTCCTAGCAAGGCTTTGCCTCTGGCTTTGGAGAAGGCCAACCTCGATCTCAACGATATCAGCCTGTTTGAGCTGAACGAGGCTTTTAGCGTTGTCGCTCGTGCTAACGAGAAGGTAATAATATATTAAGGTTCGATGATAGAAACAAGTATTTGGTTGACTAATACGCACGGATTCTATTTATTAGCTGATGAACCTGGATACCAACAAGGTTAACGTTGCCGGTGGCGCTGTTGCGCTCGGACATCCCATTGGGTAAGAAGCAAAGAGAAAGAAGAAAAAAAGGGGGAGAGGCGATAATGAGAAGACATGCGAGAGCTCACGCGTTTGTATGATGTGTAAACAGTTCTTCTGGTTCGCGTATTGTTGTGACCCTGACACATTTGCTCAAGTCCGGTCAGTATGGCGCAGCTGCTGTCTGCAACGGTGGTGGAGCTGCAAGCGCTCTCATTATTCAAAAGGAATAAGCAAAACATGTACAAAAATATATAGAGTGGGTTAAGGATCATTGTATCCAACAGGATCCCTTTTTCTTATTTTGGTCTGCGGTGGAGAATGGACTATCTGCTGACCAATGGGCCAGCTGGGTTTCCAGGCCAATCTTGAGATGGTAGGATGCATAGTGTTGAGCCTAAACGTCAAATGAAAATGGTCAGTCAAAGGATGTATAGCATATGAAGGAAAACGCTTACTGTGAGCCAAGCATCCTCCATAGTGGTGGTGTATTCCTCTTTCAGGCGTTTTTGGAGAGCGGTGATGAGGGCAGGGCCGACGAGGTCGAAAAAGTAGGGCTGGACATTGAATTCGATATAAGTGGCACCAATGGCTTGGAGCTTTTTGGCGAATTGGGCTTCGCTGGTATTTTTGGACTCGTCCACGACGACCCGCGTCCGAACGAGATGCGACAAGATGCCAGATAAGGCCTTGCCTTGCAGGATAACGTTGGATAGCACAGACTCGATGGTTCTATCTAGCGCAAACAAGGCATCATAAAAGGCAATACTGAATGCTTGACAAGGTGACATGGTTTGTGGCTCGTTTGGCCATCGTGTATCGGATACAAGCTCCCACGAACGGCGAATCACGTTCAGTTGTGCTGCTGTCGGCGGAGGAGGTGGCCCCACGATCACGGTTGTAGCCGATGACGAGCTCATGCTCATGTTCGATCGCCTCCGTTCTTCAGACACGAAACTGCTCGCAGAAGAAGACACGGTCATGGACAATAGATACTGTGAAACGATGATGAATAAAAGACAAAGAAAGAGAGAAAAAGGAAGAGAAGAAAAAGAGACGTAGGAAAAAGGGGGTTATGCTGGATCGAGGAATTTTATAGATCTAATGCGTTTTTGTAGTGTAAGTGTGTGTGCAAACCAGAAGTCCAAATAAGCTGATACTGTCTATCCTACATAGGGACAGCGCAGGGATGATGGAATAAGAGCAAAGTAAGTAAAGAAAATTAGAACGCGGGATCAGCAAAAGACGAGCTAGATGGCGCTGTACCTATATTTTGCCCTTCAGGTACATAACAAGGTGTACACGCTCAGATAGACCTTGCGTAAGCTATATATATATAGAGTGCTCTCTGGATAACTTTTTTTTAATGACCTCCTGTCAACCTCGTTGGTGTGGACGAATGCTGGTCGTACAAGTAATCCCACCTGCAAACAAGTCGCCCAATTTTTGTTCTTTTTCTCGCAGGGTCCTTGCATCTTTCCTCCGATCACTTCCCTTGCACTCTTCTCCTTTGTCGATATCATGGCTTAGGCTCTACATGCATAATAGTGTCCCTCGTACAACAAGGCTCTCTTTCTTATTCTCCTCTCTCTATTTCTTTATTCTTTACTTCCTTTCGAACTTTTCTCCCTCAACTTGAAACAATGAAAGTGCGCGCGCCCATCCATAACAAGGAGGCAGCGTAAGGTCAGCGTACTCGTTTACTATAATCACCAAATACAGTTTACAATTTCTTTCTTCCGTTGTTTGGGCGAGATGCGTAAATTGGAGCGTTCTCTTGTCTGCTTACAAGCACACATGTACGCAAAAGACGGTGCACCAATGATCATATGACGTATTTGCAAATGTTAACATCGGACAAACCTCTGCCGACATGATGGTAAGCATAAACAATCGTCTTTTTCCGGCAATAATCTGCAGAATGATTGAGTCTTCACTCCCCAATTATACTTTCCTTTGATGATAATGATTGACATGGCTCTCCCCGTATCGCGTACAATAAACTCAGTTGTTGGCTAGAAAAGAAGATTCTCCCCATATCGGCCTCGTTGCCACGCATGAGAAACGCCGCATGCTCCTCTCATACATCTTTTTGTGTCACATGCACGATGAAGAAGCAAATCTATAGGAGCACAGAGAATGAAATTCACGAAATCTCTGTACTATGAACACAAAACAGAAGTATCCGTTCTTGGGTCTAATGCAGCGAGTCCAAGACTCCGTGCACAAAGCAACGAAGTTGTCAAATCTATATGCAACACCATATCTGTATATACAAACTGTGTTTGTTTACTTTGCTGGCGAATATCTACCCTGGCGTATGTATGCACTGCAACTTTGAAGGAAACTGGACCTTAAAACGCCCGAACCATGTGTATAGCATAAAGTACACCGATTTCCAATGATATTAAAGCTAAAGAATATACAAATGTATTATGAGTAGGTACATAGGAGCAGAAACTAATGAGAAAAATAAAGAGGAATGCAGACATGACATATAGGACAGTCTGCATCCTTTGCAGCTCTTCTAAATTTGTGTTTTCTGGTCATTGGTGGAGGAGAGCGCTTCAGTAGGTTCGTATTCATAAAGCTCCTCTTCCTTTTTATCGGTGGAAGTGGGAACACCCTTTTGTTTTTCTTGGTACGCAGCTGTCCCAGCCTCATCACGGCCAATGGCATCTTCCTCGACATCCGTCTTGTCATTCTTTCCGTGGATAAAGTAGAAGAGGGGCGAGCAAATGCCCATGGCAATGGCGATACCAGCATACTATTACAAATAAGGTGAGATTTCTCATTATTTCGTGTCGCATCCAAAGGCATACCATCCATTTCAGCTTGGGATCCTCTGCAACCGATACCAAGGCAAATGCCAAAATGGCGCCGAAACAATTGGTCAGCAAAAACAAGGCCATGACGAGCGATTTCATCATGACGGGGGCCTTCTTGTATGCATACTCCAAGCCCGTGATACTAGCAAAGACTTCAGAGATGCCGATCAACACATAGGCAGGGATGACAAGAGCGGCCGAGACGTTGTTCTTGCCGCCATTCAAGCCCGGGTACTCATAGTATGGAGGCGCGCTGTACACAACCGTCTGGATAATGGCGCAGTACTAGATTCCCAGAAAAAGGACAATGTGAATGGTGGTTCTTTGATTCCATTATGTTCCAGATCTTGACTTACAGCCATGGCGAGGGCCGCGAAAAAGAAACCGAGGGTGATGCGAATCATGGGTCTCATAGGGAATCCCAGTCGACGGCAAGCGGGGTAAAATATGCGGTCCATGATAGGGATTGTGACGATCAGGGTCAAAGGGTTGATGTTCTGCATGATATCGTTGGCTAAATTTTGCGAGTTAGTACAAAAGGGAGAATCAGCTTAATTTTCTATGAATCCCTCGTCACCACTTACGGACGTCGCCGGTGAGCATCGTAGCTGTCATAGAAACCAGGTTGTTGGTCATTTGGGAGTAGCAGAGCCAGTAAATCGGGAACCAGCAGAACACGACGCATGCCTTGAATGTACGTCGCATCTCGTCGACAAAGACATCGTCCCACGTAAGCTTAGCAGCCAAGTCAGGGTTGACTTCTCGCATTTTCGATGGCTTGGCACCTTCAAGGCCATACTTGGGAACTAGTCGGACGACACGGAATACCTGTAATGAAAAAATCACGGCGAACACAAATCATATGAGCTATAAGTTATCGTCTCTCTGCTACTGTATACCTCCAAGAAAATCGATCCACGCGGTGGATGTTGGCGGTAAATCTTCTTTCCAAGCAAGACCACGAGGATACCAGGTATAAACATGCACGTGGGTAAGAGGTAGGCGGGCCAAAAGCCAATATGGCTTTCCATCAAGGTCGTGAAAATGGCCGACAACGAGCCCACGTTGATACCCCAATAGAACATGTTGAATAGCTTCTGGTAAGTGGCTTGCGGGGTGACAATGACACGCTCCACTTCGTCGCCTTGCTTCTGGCCCAGCCAGTTTGTACGAGGCTGGACGCGCACGTAGGGCTTTTGCACGTTGTACTGCTCCGCCACCAGCGGCGACACATTGGCCTTAATACCGCCTGTACCCAGACCAATAATGACAATGGCCACCACAAAACCCGGAAACGCCGCACCGCTTTCGATGGCCGCAGGTGCCGAGGTGGCTGTCAAAATCACCAGACCAACCATGTAGATAGCCGAAAAGGCTAGGATGGTGTTAATCTTGCCAAGATACTGGTCAGCGATCATGCCACCAATAACTGTAAATAACAGGTGAATGGTTTAGTAAACTGTTGCTTTTTTTCTTCTCATTCGGTCATTACTTACGTGGAGTAACATAACACCAGAATCTGAGGAATGAAAATAATGCGGAGTACAAGTAAGCTTATCTGTGAGACAGGAAAGATAGCAATACACAAACTTACTGGAAGAACGTCGTGAGCGCTGTTGCTGTCTGCTGACCACGACCGAGAGCGCCAGGCTGTTCGGCGGGATCTGATTTCCGACAGAAAAAAAAAATTAGGTTTTCTGTTTTGACTTCTTGCATGGCTTATGTCTCCCCGTAATTGCTTCGATACTTACATGATGGAGGTGCAGGTTGCTGAATGTAGTTTTGGAAGGGACCGTTCAAACCATAGTAGGTGAAACGCTCACAAAACTCCAGTAAAATAACCAGAAAGGCTGATTTGGGTACACTGTCAGCAACTTGACGGAGATCCGACCAATCCTTCTTGGTCGGCACCGGAAACAGTGTGCCGTCTTCTCCCTGGACCATTTCGACGTTCTCTTGACCGAGCGCCACCTCATTGACGTCTCCAACAGTGTCTTGCGTCTTCTCTTTCTCCATGGTGAGTAATTCGGAAAAAAGAGGGAAGAAGTGACAAAGAAAAGCAGGGTCCATGCAGCGGCTCTTTTATTTTACCACGGTTCTCAGGTTTCGCACGCACAGTATCCTGTTTGCCGGTAGATGCATGCCTTTCCTGACGTTCTTATTCTTCCAAAGTTAGACGTCTATGGTACATTTTGACTTTTATGTCTTAGTCAAAGAAGTTTGAGAAGGAGTGGATGGTATTGCAAGGTCAGCGCAAGATCTTATTGGTTCACCAACTCATGAAGATTGTTCAAGAAGACGAGCTACAAATGTCGGGTATAACAAGCACATAACGCATGATAGAACAAACAGAAAACAGGTGATGATCACAATTCCTCTCAAAGCAAGTTTTTTTGGCCAGCTCTCGTGGAATATATCTGAAAATCATCAATGGCGTATGATATATATTATAGTATGCGACATTTTGCATATGCAACGATCTGTCGACCATGATATATAGTTGTGATATATGCATCAATCTAATATAACGCCTGCGACTATAACCCTGCAAACACAGTTAGATTAACGGACATATAATACCGTTAGACGCACAATCGCCCTAAGGTCGACATGAGGGAAGTCAAGCAGTATGGCAGCATCAAACTAGATATATGAGTTTTAGAGTCCATGTGTGTGATGTGCTGCTCTTACTGGTCTAAGTCAATCATAGCATACATACGCCTATAGTAATTTAGTAGCTGACAGTATATTGTGATCATTATATGCCACAAATACGAGATTTCTCCTTACGAATCGAGACATTTGACTACTATTATCATACCCAGTTGACAGCTAGCAGTACCTTTAGGAAAGAGAATTCCAGCTTGCAGATGTCGACTATAGCATGAGCAAAAATATCAACGTACCGTTACTCTTTTCATCGGTTGGGAACTGTGAAACCGAAGAACGTGATAACCGGCAAAGCTGATTTGGTGTACAATGCCTCTCTGACTATGAAGACATTTTTTTTTCTTTCGCCCGTCTCGATGATTTGTTGTCCTTCTTAAACCCAGCTGTGTGACCAGTAATTGCTCTTTATAGGGCTCCCTCTCTGTCCAATGGTCACATGCGCAAAGAGCCTCCACCCGAACAGAATTTCTGGATGTGAGGAGCATCAGATAGCATTAGGCAAAAACGATCCGACTCGTTCTTAGTTTTTCTGTCACTTCAAATGCAAGCATACTGTCCTGCATACGACCTGGATATGATACCGCCGTTGGTTCAATTGACTGAAGTCTGTCCTAGGAAAAAAGCACTGTTTGTAAACAGGAAATAGTAGATGGTGATGATCTGTCATTTAAAAAGTAGCCCTCCTTATGCACCTTTCCGCTGCTGTGATATCGCATTGCTACTAGACTTCGTCTGCTTTTGACAAACGGTTTTTTTTTTTTCAAGATTCAGGTCACAAATTCATGCCTGAAACTTGTACGACAAGATAATTGCTTTCCTTTCCATTTTTAACTTCATATGGGCGTTCGTGGTCTGACCAAACTTTTAAAACGTTATGCACCTTCTTCCGTCAAGACCATTTCCGCCAATCAATTTGCGAAGCATACGATTGCTATTGATGCCAGTTGCCATTTGAACCGATTCATGTATGGCGATGGCGGCGATCCAAACCGCCACATTCAAGGCTTTTATATTTTGACGCGCTTTTGCGAACTTAACAACATTCATCCCATTTTCGTGTTCGATGGGCCACGACGTCTAGCAGCCAAACAATTAGAGCAAGCCAAACGAGCACAGGCACGAAAAAAGGTGGAGCGCTCGCTGCGTGCGGAACAGAAACTGTCGAACCGTCTCAAGTCGTTAGATACGGCCGTGTTTGATGAACTCGTCTCGGCGGAACAGATGCGAAAACGTACAACAGCCAAAATTAGGGCGCTTGATAGCCGCGCCAAGTACACACGTCCCGTCCTGGAGCATCTGACAGCAGAAGAAGAGCTCATGGAGGCACTGATGGGAGGGGTCGAGAATGCTCAGCACAGATTGATGGAACTCCAGACGATCAACGATGCCATGGTCAGCTCCCTCGAACGCAGATCCATCCGTATCACCTATCGACTACGTCGTCAGTGCAAAAAGTTTCTGGAAGCACTCGGTTACACCACCCTTATATGCGAGGATCACGAAGCCGAGGCCATGTGTGCCCGTCTTGCATGGCAAAATATCACTTCAGCGACTGTTTCTGATGGTAACTTGGCATACCTAGAAAACACCTTGGTTTTGTCCTAATGGAAGTCGTTTGCTTAGATATGGATACCATTGTTTTTGGAGATGCACCCATTCTGAGATACTTTTTTGTACCTAATCGTACCGTGCTCAAGATCGATCCAGTTGTGGCGCGTCAGGAACTGGGCCTGAGCCGAGAGAGCTTTATTGATCTCTGCATTTTATGTGGCACAGACTTTTCAGGCACGATCCGGTTTTTGGGGCCCATTACAGCTCTTGGTCTCATACAGAAACATGGCTCGATTGAAAATGTTCTCCAGCACCTTCCCAAACGATGTGAGCCACAAGAGACCTTTGATTATCACCTCGCCCGTCACACGTTCACAAACCTACCTGAATTACCTCCCATGAACAAAACCACACCCCAAGACGCCCAAGCTATTCAGGACTTGCTCGCACAATACGAGATTAATCCCGGACAAGCAGAGGAAAGAGCGCAAGCTTTTGTATTCCAGCAAAACCCAGACGCCGGCTTGTTTGGCACCAACCCTTTTCCTACTTCGACTACCCACTTTGTATAGAGACCGTACGCCCCTTAGCCATAGCTTTATATACTGTTATATCTACAAGATTAGTTCTTCTTCTTCTTCTTTGACAAGCCAGCCACTTCCTGCGGCTTGCATCCTAATACATCGCATAGAATTTTGTTGAGCTCAATCGGATCTGCGCGACCTTTAGATTCTCGCATGGCTTGACCGATGAACCAGGGGAAGAACTTGAGTGTACCACTTCGGACAGCGTCCGCCTATTGATGAAGTTAGAGAGCCATGTCATTCAAATATGCATCCTCTTGCAAACCTTGTCTTTATGTGTGTCTGCAAGTTTTTGACAAAGCTCAGTAAGTGCTTGAGCGTCACCTTGGCGTGCCCAGCCACGTTGCTCGACTATAACATGAGGCATGACGCCGTGCTCAGATTCGACCATGAGTCTCAGCACCTTTTTCGCCGTGGGTCCCGTAATCATTTTGTCTTGCACAAGGTCTATCAGTCCACCCATCTGTGAGACCGAGACCGGATTCTGCTCGAAAGGGATATCTTGGCCAGCCAGCTGCCCAAATAACTCATGGAGTGTCCTAAGCAAAGTTGAAAACAAATTGACCGTTATAAATAGAAGGAACTTACCAATTGCGTACAATGTTCACTTGTCGACCTTTTGCGAGTTCCTCAAAATAGATCAGACTACCAGGTTCATTCAAAAGCGTGTTGGCATCATCGACATTCAAGTCATATTGCCGCATAATACGGTCGCGGCATTGGTCAGGAAGCTCGGGAAGAGTCGCTGCTAGCTGGTCCACGTAAGCTTGTGAGAGACGGAGAGGTGGTAAATCGGGCTCAGGCATATATCGGTAATCAGGAGCAGTCTCTTTGCTTCGTAGCTTGAAAGTTTTGCGGGCAGCTACATCGAAACCCCGGGTCTCGGGCACAATGTGTCCGCCGTTCTCCAGTACCTCTATTTGACGGTCGATCTCGGCCTCTACAGCCATATGAGTCATTGTTTAGCCTATGCGACTAATGTCTTACCGATCGCCATGGCCAAAAAGCGTACGCTGTTGAGGTTTTTCACCTCGCAACGTGTACCAAAGGGTTGCCCTGTTTTCCGCACAGACACGTTGACATCACACCGCATAGAGCCCTGTTTACGGTAAGCTATCGTAGCAAAAGAGCGTCCTTTCCAATACCTCGCTCATATTGGCTTGAGAAGACCCCACGCAACGCAAAACAGCTTGCAGCTTTTTTGCTAATAAAGCAGCTTCGTTGGCAGTCCGTAAATCGGGCTGAGTCACGATCTCCATGAGTCCCGTGCCGGCGCGGTTCATATCCAACAGGGTGACACCCGGCTCCATGTCATGGAAGCTCTTGCCCGTGTCCTGCCAATCATCAGCACCTGGTGGAGAAACTCCAAAAGACATGATTTTACCTGTTCTAGCTGTATCTGCTCCAAATTGACCGTAACAGGTTCATCCACACCATCCAGCTTGGTCAGGGTTAGATGACCTCCTTTGGCAATGGGTTCTGTTGTCACGTAAATACTACAAGCTGAAGGGGAACGGTGGAATATCATTTACCACGATGCTGTGTAATCTGATATCCCTGGGGCAGGTCCGGGTAAAAATAATGCTTGCGGTCAAAAGATGAGCGCAGTTGAACGTTGCTGTTGAGTGCGAGTGCTGTCTTGACTGCCATGTCTACGCACGCGCTGTTTAATCGCTTTTAAATTATCCATGCCATCAGTAAAACTCTCTATTGACACGTGCCGTGTCTTACCGGTTGAACTCCCGGGAATGCAAGATCGACCAAAGACACTTTGGTGTTGACAGCTTCGTCAAAAGAGGTGGGGGTATCTTTTCTTATGATTAGAATCGACTCGAGAACGCGAAATCGTTTTCACGCACCAGAGAATAGTTTTGTTTTCGAGTCGATCTGGGCATGGACTTCAATGCCAATCACTGCTTCCCAACCGGGCCGTACTTGACGCGTTGCGAATAGACGGGCATGAATAAGGCACGAGGGACGAGTCTCTAAGAAGGGACGTCGAATGGACCCAAATCGGGATCGTAACATGGAAAGCAGCCGTTTGACAGCAGAAAGGTCGAGGGAGCGGCGCTTTGCCGCTACCAGATAATTTATTTGACGTTTCTTCAATTGTTTGCTACTGTTACCGTATGAAGATAGCTGACCAAGGTTTATGTGCATATGACGTTTGTGAAAAATGGCTTTTATAATATAATACACATCTAATAATGATGAAATGGAACGAGGGAAAAATAAGAGGAGTATGCTCTATGAAGTAGAAGAAAGAGGTATTATTAGTTTTCCTGCTTAGGCGGCGAGGCCCATGGTCTTGAGGAACTCCGTGGCCTTCTCCTGCTCTTGCTGCTGGCGGGCCTTGTCCCACTTGAGCTCTTCAGCCATGATCTCAACCACGCGAGGCAGAGACTCCTTGGCAGCCTCGGCATTAAGGAAAGCAAGTCGGGTACGGCGGGCAAGTACGTCCACTGCAGTGCAGGCATATTCTTGACGGCACGCATAACGGACCTCAGCCTCAATGTAGGGGTAGTTGGGCGAGATACGCTTGCCGTAGGTGGGCCAGGGCTTCGAGGTAGGGTCCTCGATCGCACCCACCACCCATGCGCGGTCACCATAGCTGTTGGCAAGGTGGACAGCCACCTCGGTATCCATGCCAAACTCCTGGACAAGACGGATGAACATGGTCTGGCTGAAGCCGTGGCTGCCCAGGAGCTGGGTAGTCTCGGTCTTGCAGTCGTTCTTGGGCTTCAGGTCGAATTCAACAATGGCGCGGTCGACTGTCTCCTGTGCCATTGCGCGGTAGGTCGTCCACTTGCCACCTGCAATCGTAAGCAGCTTATTCTCGCTGACGTTGATCATGTGATTGCGGACAAGCGATTCGGTATTCTTGGCGTGGGGATCGCGCACGAGCGGTCGGATACCGGACCACGCGGCCAAAACGTCCGATCGTCGGACCTTGACATCCTCGCTCAGATAATGAGATACCTCATCCAGAATCCACTTGACTTCATCCTCCTTGGGAAGAGGGTTCTGCGTCACCTCCGTAGGCGAATCTGCAACGTTCAGTTTAGCATTTTTGCTCGCATCCCTGGCTTAGAATTAAAACTTACCAGTCGTGCCGGCAATGGTGCTACCTTCCCAGGGCAAGAAGAAGATAACACGGCCATCGCTGGTAGCAGGATCCAGGAGACCCATGTTGCGCGGGCTGTAGTAGTTGGGCAGGATAATGTGGACACCGGCCGAAGGCGCGACAATCTCGGCATTCTCCTTGTTATCCATCTTGCGCAGACCGTCCGTGAACGGACCGGTCGCGTTGATAACACCCTTTGCCTTGACGTACCACTCATCGCCGGTCAGGACATCTCGGAGCTTGGCGCCATTGACGTGGCCCTGGTCGTCCTTAGTGAGGTCAACCACCTCGCAGTGGTTGGCCACTGTCGCGCCGTGGAAGGCAGCAGTCATGGAGAGCGCGACGTTCATACGGGCGTCATTGTGATGGCCATCATAGTAGACGAGCGCACCCACAAGCTCGTCCTTCTTGAGCATCGGGAACGCATCCAGGGCCTTGGAGCGGGTCAAAAAGTAGGAGCTCTCCAGGGCCTCGCGGCCGGCAAAGATATCGTACATTTTGCAGCCGACCCAGTAATAAGGAATCTGCCACCACCTGAAAACGGTATGAGGATCACATGTATTTTGACAAACAGCTCCCCTTCTCGCCGATCCAATTTTTTTTTTTGCATGCCCGAAAAAAGAAAATGAATACAGATGGCTGACACTTACTTGTACACGGGCAACATGATAGGCAGCTGGCCGGACAGATGCGGCGCAATGTCCAAAAAGATCTTGCGCTCGTGCAGGGCCTCAGTCACGAGCTTGTACTGCTCATAGTCGAGCTCCATAATGGCCTTTTGGAGATAGCGCACACCACCGTGGACTAACTTGGTCGAGCGGGATGAAGTGCCTAAAAAGAGACAAAAGAGGTGTTGTATGAGTAAGGAAGTTCGACTCCGGTCCCGTATTGCGCGCGCACGCGCGCGGCAACAACCATAATATCAACCCCCATAAACACATGCGCACGTGCTTTTTATCACCCAGTCCCGGTCCTCATGGTTGTTTTTCTTATTTTTCTTTCTTTTTACCTGCAGCGAAATCGTCTCGTTCGACGATAGCGACGTTCAGACCACGCGTCGCGGCATCAACGGCGGTACCGGCGCCAGTCGCACCACCGCCCACCACAAGCAGATCATAGACCTGATCCTTCTGCTTGAGACGGTCGAGCATCTCAGTGCGCGAGGGCGCTTGCCAGTAGTTGGCGCGCTTCTCGGGCTGTTGAGCATCGGCATAGGCAACGTTGCGCGTCAAAAGGGAATAAGGCTTGCGCTGCTGCTGGTCATAGAGGTAGACGGCTGAGCCGGCAACAGCAGTAGTAGCCAAGAGCTTGCGCGAGTGTGTTCTCCACATGAAATAGAGATAGGTGTTTTCTGAAGATTGGAAAGTAGAAGAGTTAAAGAAGAAAAGAAAAGAAAGGCGGGGGTCTGCGCTC
>VAFG01000274.1:1139991-1151740 GCA_013461545.1 Syncephalastrum contaminatum | reverse complement strand
GGCGGCGGAAATTTTGGGAGGACTTTTTTTTTTTTTTTCAATATCCATTTCTCCTCTCCCCCCAGTAAGTATAGCCCCGCTCTTACCACACGTTTCCCGTGAGCATCGTTATTGGTTCCGGCCCGGCATTTCAGCTCGGTCAGCACACCTTTTGAAGCTTAGCATCCCGTAGATCCCTTTCATCCGTGCGTCAGCATTTCTCCATCCCTCAGCTATTTGGCATTCAGCACTTGGGTTACACCCAATGTGGATGGCCAGGTACCAGTATGAGGCCCTTTGTTGACTGTGAACGCGAAATTTTTTTTCTTTTTTTGCTTTAATTTTGTCATGATGAGCATATGCGTATGCGTGTGTACAGTATGTTGTAAGTCATGACGCATGAGCGATGCCAATGGAAAATGGCATTACACAGCCGCATTTGGGGGGACGGGATGGGTGTGCAACCCACCCAACCCTTATCCTATATAGCACAAAGTTCTGTATATGTTTTTTGTAGTGTGGCACACCCTTTTCACCCTTTTTTTTTCTTCTCACCTGCAAACGGGGGATCGGCAGCCTAAAAAATTCTGCCTTCCAAGGCTATCCGCGGATGAAATTTTTTTACATGAGTCTTCAAGAACCAATAGGCGGACGCAAGTGAAGCACCGACACCCACTCGCTGGGCGAAGAACGTTATCGACTTTTTGGTTGAAAAATGACGTTCAAACGATTTCACAGAACCCTTTCCTCCCATCGTATCCCACCCCACGCGTTCTCCGCAAGACACATCCACATCATCAGCGTCTGAGACCATTTGGATGGCATCACCTTTGCCTCAGGGGAAGCGGAATACGTCCGAACAAAAAATTGTTGTTATTCTCTGCGCAAAACCCTATCATCGAGATTGCACGCCCTCCCCCCAAAGCCGAGTAATCTTTTGATTTTTTTATAGATGTGAGACACGGTTCCCCCGTAAGCTGTCAGAAAAAAAATCACGTTTCGTTCTCCTCGTTGTCCCCCATTTCAACACTCATAACTACGCAGTTATTCATTACGGTACCCGGCAACCCTCAAGGGAAACTGGCTGAATAGAAAAAAAAGAAACCATCAGAATCTTCTTGGCCGATGCTGTTTTTAGGTGTAATAAGGTTTCTGTCTTTTTTTTTCCCTTTACCTCTAACGAAATGGGGGCACAGGAGATGAACTCAATAACGATCTGATGAAAAGTAAAACAAACATCTCAACAAAACATGATCCACCCTTTGTGCAATCTTTTCTGCTTTATGTTCCCGCTCAACGTGCTTACCCCTTCTCCTAGATGAATAGATAATGCACGCTTCACTGATGCATCGCCTGACGCGTGAAAAGATAATGTATGCTCAAGGTTCTTTTACTTGGTATTGCGGGGCGTGGGGGAGTTGGAGGATGTATGCAAAAGGAAAATAGAGTAATGTTCAAATTCTAAAAACGAGGGATCAATAGAAAAAAGTATATATGTAAGACTATGGTACATTATCTTGGATGATACGACGCGATGCCCGATGCAACTACAATACTGCTACTGCTGCTCGCGAGACTCGCGCGATGCACCTCCTGCAGGCTATGCCGATTGGCATTGTTGTACTGAACCGCCGGTGGTAAAGAGGGTACAGGTGGTACTGCCGGCCCTGGGAAGGCACCGTTCAAGCTGCTGTGGCTATGGGTGCTCAGTACACTGCTGCTATTATTGCTATAATACCGGTACGTGGCATCATCGTCGGCTGCGAGCGAATGCCGAGGGTTAGTCACGGCAAGCTGCACGCTGGGGTTCCACTGCTGCTCCTTGTAGTCCATCGCGTCGTTGAACCCGACCCACTGCACACTGGCGACCGAACGCATGGACTGCCGCGAAGATTCGCCTACCGTACTCTTGGTCGCAGCAGTGGACGAGGCCTGCTGTGGAAGGCGCAGGCCGAAAAAGCTTGAGCGGCGTCTTTGTTGCTGCTGTCCCTGCATGACCGGATCGCCCGCGATGGTGTATCGTTTTAGGACAGGGCCCGGGGATGGCTCACCCGAAGGGCGCCAAGCCGAGGAAAGATTCAATGTGAGACGTTTCAGGATCGGCGGCGACGCCTTATTCTCTTCGCTCTCTTCGTGCACCGTGGCGGGCTCCTCTGGAGGAGACATGGGAGGTAGCGGGAGATCGTTGCTGTTGTGCGCTACAATCGAGAGTCGACTCTGGCGCTGGGCTTTGCCATGGATACGCGTGTCATACGGTGATTGTGGCACGGTCACGGATGCGTACGAAGCCGACAAGCCGCCTGAAGACGCCATGGGCGGCGTAAAATCATCACCCCCACGGCTGTTCCGGAGCGAAGACGGGCGCTGTCCATCATGTGAAATGCGAAACTCGGATCCAAACGAAAGCGTTGACAAGCGTGCGCACCGCACCTCGGGAAGGCTGCTTCGAAGGCGCTGCTGCTGGTTGGCGACAAAGAGGCTGCTTCGACTGTCGTTCTTGACAGAGCTCGCGGGACGCGATGGCATGGGCGACGAGAGACTGAACCGAGCAGCGCGGCTCTTACGGTGGAAATGGAGCTGGCGCTTATAGTGATAGCGCCGCATCCAGACAAAAAGACCGAGAGCTATACCAACGAATGCCAGGACACCAACGACAATGCCGCCCACAGCACCGCCTGCTAGGCCACTGCTCTTCGTTTGTTGCTCGTCCGAAGGAGGCGCGCGGCGCTGCAATTGTACACGAGGTAAGTCGTCCATGGGCGGGGATGGCAGAAATTGCTGGATGGGCGGTTGGGCGGCTAGCTGCCCGGCGGCCAGACCACCATGGATCACGACAGCGTGCCTGGACGATGCCTCCCAGGTGGCGATATGCCCTGCGCGTCCAGTTAGGTGCTGCACAGACGAGGGTTCGATCAAAGTCCAGTAGAGAAAAGGTGCCTGCGTTATGTCTAGTTGCCATGCATCGTTCAGAAAAACGTTCGTCTCCTCCTGATATCCGCCATGGACGACAGCCTGACCCTCGTTCGTGGTGGGCGTCATAGCTGCGTCCATGCGCATAGGTGGTAGCCGAGATCCGTGATTACGGCACGGTACTGCCTGCAGCGTCCGCGTGTTGAAACAGGTGGAGCAGCCCGGGCCTGCGTTGCTCCCAAAGCACGATAGTAGCCAGCCATCATGCAGTACTGTTGAATGGCCTATCAAAGGCATGTGGGCACGGCCCACCCGAATCCAACTTGAGTCTATTGGCCAAGATAGTTTCCAAATAGTTGACGGTGTGATATGGCCCTGGTGTCGTTGTCCGTCGGCGATAAAGTAAAGAGCGTCTGCATCGGCAACCGAGGACGAGGCGCGACCATGTAATGAACGGGTTGGTACGCCCCGCTCCTGCTCAGCAGCAGCTTTTATTGTTTCTTGTATGCCAAATCGGGTGTTGATGAGATCTGACTCTTTTTCGGATTGTTCAACAGCAGACAAGCTGTGCCTCGGGGAGCGCTGCTTATGTTGATGCTTATGGTGGTGATGGTGGCGAATATCTCTTTGAACGCTAGTAATTTCTTTTGTGGACATGGTAGCAGAGGACATGGGGTATTGCGTCGCATCAGGAAGGGCACGAGAATTGGGACTGTTAGTGTGTTCTTGTTGGGATGTGACGGCTAGGATCAGAGATAATAAAAGAAGAAGCCCTCGGTAGTCGAATGAGGGCATCTTCTGTCCATGAAGAATAAGACTACAATGAGCACAGGCAAGAAAGAAGGAAGAAAGAAAGATAGACTCGAGGGTGCGGAGGGTTAAAGGAAAAAGCTTTTGCAAGCGGACCTGAGCACCACAGCAGGTATTGCATTCCCAATGTAACACAAACCCATTGGTCGCTTTCCTTTTAAAAGGGAAGACGATCTCGCGCTCTGACATCACTGGTAATAATAATATTATTGTATTCCTATAATATCTCTCGTTCTCCCTATATAATTATGCCAGATCGATCCTCCATTGTTAGTTATACCAAATCGGAATATACATGCACCACGTTACAAGGTTACAAACGATTCAGGCATTTATATATGTTCTTTTTACTGGTCCTGGTAATTAAGGAAACGAGAAACGGGGACCGATAATGGACCGATAATGTGATTCAGACTTGCCACTTTTAAATCGGAGGCGGCCAGACTACGGCTGAATCAACCAAAAAGTAAAGTTACATTCTGCCCGTGGATAGCAGAGTGGCTACTTGCAACAATCATGGTAGAGCATGCCTTGGCGCGCATTCTATTAATGTGATGCAGGCACCCAGTTAAAGACGACTCAATGTCTATCTTTCTTTGTTGCTGTGGAGTAAGCCGTGTTGCAAAGACTGCTGTCGAGTACAGGAGCGACTGCTGCAGTCGACAAAGGGCGGCCGTCCGGGGGTACGGGCTAGATGCGTGGAATCTGAAGCGATATGGCCATTTTCAAGTCCATCACGGACGGTAAAGAGTTTGCGGTGGATGCATATTTGCGAAACAAATCGTGTACGGAATTTCCATGGACTTTTGTCTCCCTTTTGCTTATTTCGAGCTTATCTGAAATAGCGGGGATGCGATGCAGCGATTGGCTGATTTGACAACAATCGTAGAGAATAAGGCATATAGCTCCCTCGTCCTTAAAGCAAAAGCAAGGTGACAAGGATACGCCCTTGTTTATAAAAGAGAAAGATGAGAAAGATGCTTACTATAGTGTAGTGTGTATGCTGAACAGCAAAAAAGAAGACACCGACTCCATCAATAGGGGCTAAAATTGCCGTGCATACGTTTCTGCTTTCTCTCTTTTTATTCTTTGTCAAGGAAGAGTATGGCTGCTCAGCTCTATAAAACCGAAAGTGGTCGACTATTCCATGCCGGTTCTGTTGCCATCATCACTGTTGGGTAGTACAACATCGTTCATCTTACAACATTGTTCTCATCTTGTTCACAGTCTGCCCGCACGCGGCAAAACTCACGTGTCGCGATCGCTGTGCCGTTACTTGGACTGGGTCGGCGTGACAACTCAAGTCTTTAGCGTGGGTGTCTACCGTCGGAAGCACATGGGCAATAATGTCGAATCCGCAACCTTTGATCCTGGTACGACCGTCAAAACGAGGAAAAAAGAGAAGGTGTACGGGAGAATAAGTGGCTGATCGATGTATCTGTTTGTGCATAATTACTGTTGCACAGAGAATGCAGAGGGTTTCGCTCAGCGTCTCAAGTACGCCGACCTCTGCTTTGCTGAAATGGTTCAGTGGCTCAAATCTGGAAAAGGTCAAGTCGCCATCTTTGATGGCAACAATGCTACTGAAGCAAGACGAAGAG
Source organism: Syncephalastrum contaminatum (assembly GCA_013461545.1). Taxonomy (NCBI): domain Eukaryota; kingdom Fungi; phylum Mucoromycota; class Mucoromycetes; order Mucorales; family Syncephalastraceae; genus Syncephalastrum; species Syncephalastrum contaminatum. The sequence continues at coordinate 1,146,440 of VAFG01000274.1, read as the reverse complement.
ACTTTTACGACCGCCTCGTCAAAGATGATATCCACGTAGGTTATAATTGCAAGCGTTCTTGTACGACCTTTTCATTTTCTGACTCTTATATATTCTATGCTCTATATTATCCTCTTCCAAATATGTATACAGCCGCTTTTTATAGGTAATGACCTATCCGTTTAGACGACGCCACCTTTTCTGATCTCGCATCATTAGAATCCATATGTGACAAGCAAGACATCGTACTTGCCAATATCCGTAATGTCAAGGTTCAATCACCTGATGTAAGTTATATTGTGTATGCAAATGAAGATGGTTTTGGCTAGACTAAGTTATGATTATCCTAGTACGTTGGCTGGAATGCAGATGATGTTGTGCAGGACTACAAGGTAAGGAAGAAAAAGGCAAAGGCCGGCGAAACGAAAAAAGGCTGAACTGATTTTACCAGAAACGCATTGAGCAACAAGAAGCTTCTTATGAGACCGTTGCAGATACTTCGCTACCCTTTGTCAAGTTGATCAACGTAGGCGAACGCCTTATCGTGAATAAGGTCCAAGGTTATCTTCAAGTGAGTAACTCGCTTCCTACTATAGTTACCAAAACGTACTCAAGCCTGCCTTTTTTTTTTTCTTCTCTTCACTAGTCACGCATCGTCTACTATCTCATGAACCTGCACAACCAGCCGCGGACAGTCTACTTCGCAAGAGTACGTTCTATCACCTTGCATCATTTACTGTGCATTATCTTACATCTATTTAGGAGGGGAAGTCGCTTGACGAGCAATTATGCAAGAAAGATGCCGATCTCTCGCCGGAAGGTGTCCAGTATGCAGAGCGCCTTGAGAAGTTCCTGCTGGACTATAGAGCAAAAAAGGCTTTGGCTACCGCTACCGAAATGGAGGAAAAGACTCTGAGCGTAAGCATTCGTGGAGAAAATTATAGTGCTTCATGCTAACTCCTTTTGTCAAGGTCTGGACTTCCACGCAAAAAAAGGGACGGCAGACGGCCGCCGTATTCATTCAAGATCATATTGCAGTGCGGAATTATTCCGTGTTGAATCAGCTAAATCCGGGTGTGCTGGACGGCCTCACACCCGAGCAAGTCAATGTAGGCAGAAAAAAGGACGCTTTTGCGCTCTGTCTCATTACTAATTGTTAAACAGGAAAAATACCCCGATGAAGTCAATAGAGCCAAGGCAGAACCCTATCGATACCGATTCCCGCGAGCAGAGGTAAGCGCTGCGTAGTCTGCTCGCCGACAGTATATTTATTGGTTTTGTTTAGTCATATCACGATCTGGCCGTCCGTCTTGAAGCTGTCATCATGGAGCTGGAACGAGAAAAGAACGACGTCCTCATTATTGCTCACGAAACGGTATTGCGTTGCTTATATGCATACTTCTTCGATCTCCCGGAAAGTGTAAGTCTCATGGATATGGAAGCATTGATAATAGATACGTTTATTTACCAATATGTTGGCGTTCGTAGGACATCCCATCATTAAAAATTTCAAGGAAGAATGTCATTGCCGTGACGCCATCAGCATATGGCTGCAAGGAAGAGGTTCTTTCGATCTGTACAGATGCCGAATAATAAAAAAGGGCAGCGATAGAGAGTCCAGAAAATAGTGATGCAATGGTTGTTCTTAGTCGGCCATGGTAGCCTTTCCAGCTTCTTGTAACGTGTCCATTTCCGGTGATTTTGCGCTGTTCTTGAGGGCCTATATGCATTGCATGATGAGCAACTCTCCTCGACCATAATATTTAGGGATGCCTTACCTCAACACGATGGGTATCGACAAAACTCGGCACCATTTCCGGATCGGTGGGCGTTGCCACCTTTGACACACGGCGGCTTCCCTCTTGAAAGGTGGCACCGAGGTCTTTGAGGGCGGCCATTCGGTCGTTGGGCTTCTCTGGCCCAGGCTCGATGGGAGACTCGGATACGGAGGAAATCCGGCGGCGACGGTAGATAGGTGGTGGGGAGGAAGCGGGAGGCGTTCTAGTAGACGTGTGGTCGTTGTTTGTACTTGTGTTTGCTGTGCCCTGGTTCATGATGGAAAGAGAGAAAAAGAATGTAATGTACGCTGGTTACCCGTGCGGCGAGGATCGTCGAAGGCCTGATTTACGTCATTGTGATTGTTGAAATAATGAAACTAACTTGATTCATAACCCCCCGCCCCCACGTCCTCCTCATAATCTGTCGGACTTTTTGAGTTGTCGGCCACGCTAGACAGCTAGATCACATATAATGACACCATGCTACAAATGACGCTCCTCAGTCTTGCTCACCCAGACCATATCACCATCTTTTTTACATAAATATAGACAGATTGTGCTCCGTTAACATGGCTACGGAGCACTCAGACCATTATTCCGTATTGGGATATTCTATACATACACATTACCCAAGGCAAGTGACTGAAGACCATCAGACCATTTTTGGTCATCATCACCGTCCATGGGTTAATGCCAAGATTAGATCGCGACCACCAAGTAAAGTTTATGATGGGAAGTCGTGACAATAATTGAGCTTATGGTCGGTATCGTATCCTGGGCACTGGGTTTGGTAATAGACAATATCAGGAATGTATATCAGTATATGAAAATGCCTTATAATATTTCTAATCTGCGCACCAAACGCTCGTATATCCATCCCACACATGAAAGTCTTTTTACAGACATGGTATTCATATTGTTTGGAGCACGGATACTACAAAATATACCTGGATTTGATACAGAAAGTCCATGTCCGCATGAAAGTACCTAAGCGAAACACTCGCTAGATTTAAACGTCATATACGCGCTTGCTAAACGCCATATGTGATGGCTATGGCGAGAGAAGCAGAAAAGGTCTATCACATACAAATACGCGTTCCGTTATTTCCTGGAGATATCATAGTGGCAAACAAACCTCAACGACAGATTTTTCTTCGCATAACAGAAACTCGTCGCCATTCTTGTGATTTTTCTCCCTCTTTCTCTCAGAATTAACTGTGAGGTACACATGCTTTAATTGTTATAGTTACTGAAGGAGCCATTCAATTTGCTTTATTAAAACAATTCCTCAAGTCATTAGATACTTGCTCTCGAATGGGGAGAAAGGTCCTTCGGCGCTGAAGTAGTATTCCACACCAGCATTTCCTTTGATGCCTGCCGCCGAATCTCAGCAAGATCATATTGCTCGGCCACCCGAGCGGGCGGGCAGACCAGTCGGGCCAGCTGAGATGGAACAGCCGGTCATCACGTTTCTTACAACTACAAGGACTGTGCTGCAAACGTGATCGGAAGATACGCTTTAGTTCATTTTGGCGAGCAGGTCAGAAAGCATCTCGATATAACCAACTGATTACTCGTATTTGCACAATTTATATAGAGTAGGGAAACAGATCGAAGCAGTGGCAAAAACTGTCGAGTCTTGTTGTAGTATTACAGGCCGACTTAGAGTTTATCGACGTTCTGGCCCCTAGAAGGAAATGTTGCGTGTCCCTGGCCGTCATATTGAATCAAATTCTACTCGTGCTGAATAAGCGAGTTAAGGTCAACTTTGCGGACAGGCCCATAGCAGTATATACGGTACTCGCAAATATTTTGCGGTTCGCGTGTATGCCGTATCTTTTACCATGCTCATATCTTCTGTTTAGCTTACAAATAGCTGTTTTCCAATGCAAGGGCAACTATCCCCATCGAACAGTTCAAATAATTGCCCTCATCCGTATGCCGTTCTTGTACCTTAGATACAGTATATAATTATATGATGCGCGGTTGCTGGCTTGTTTTATGTCACATGCGAAAGCGGTGCAGTTGCTGAATACATAGGCACCGCTCGGAGTGACAACTTTATGTATTTGCGCATTTGCCGGACACACAAGCTTGAAAGAATATTATGCGAATGATATTAGTGAATTCCCTATTTTTTAAGCAGCAGGACCATACTGACTAAAACCTGCATGCCCGATGATCCCATAAATAAAGGGAAAAGGCTACGGTGAGTATGACTGGATGCAGAGGCTTGAAATATGCAAGAGAGAAGAAAAGCTGCGCATACGTGGGGAGTTGCATACGCACGCAGGGAGGAGACCCCTTGTCATACGCCTCTTTTTCCTTCTATTCTGGAATCCCGCTTTGTTTGGCGGATACAAACAAGAAAGGGGAAAGAGAGACATATGTGGGGGAAACGGAAGCAGAAGCTGCTCGAATGATATAAAACAAGTATAGCGCGCCAGACCAAGTATAGTAGGTTATTGAAATTGCAAATATCGTACCAAGGTGATGGAATTTTTTTGTCCTACACAGACCTCTTTATTGCCATTTTCCACATTTGTCTGCTATTCACGGACGCATTTCTCCACGTGAAGAGATAAATATGAGAGTAAGCTCAAGCTTTTAGGTATATCAACATTTTCTTATATGTTCCCCTCCCCCGTTCTCCTTTTCTTTTTTCTTTGCATTTGGCCAGCTATCCATGGTGCCTGCTCGTCGTCCCTTGGTGATGGTTTCGGGATGGCTGCTGTTGTCAGGAAGGGGGGGGGAGCAAACAAACAGCGTACCTTTGTTGTGAGGTGAAGCATGTTCATGTCAGATAACAAAAGTGAAGGGTCGCACATACGAACGCCACAGCAGGGCCGAGCAGTGATAATGATCTAAATGCAGTGTTACCATGTGCTTAGAGCCTTGACAGATCGGCATGTCTCCAAGGCTATTTAGACCATTTCGCGCACAGAAGCAGTGATGGTAGTGGACGTGTATGTCAATGAGAATGTATAGATTTGAGGTCTTGAATAAATAGATAAAAATGGACAAGTGCGCATGAGGGTGTATGTATAAGAAAGAAGGGGTATGGATTGTCGTAAGCGACTGTACGAATTTGGGAGGAAGGTAAACGTGAAAGGGGAAACGGGGTCTGTTTGTCCTACCATAAATCAATATAAGCGTGACCTTGCCCATTCAAACCTCCCACTTCTTTCTATCTCTCACTCTCACTTTCTCCGTCTTCCTTACCACCTTTCCGTGTCTACGTACCTCATTGTACTCTATCATGATTGTCGCTCCATGCCCTCGAAAGCCGGCTTTTTCGGCATCGCCCAGCTTTTATGTCACAAAGGACGACCAGCAAGACGCCTGCCATGAGCTGCGTCAGATCCTCGCTTCGGCGGTTGTACCTGGCCCCAGCATCCCTCGTACAAACAACCCTTTGCCCCAGGACTCCACCTTCTCCGTCGTTCGCCCTCAATTTCTGTCTCGCCAGCGACGGTCCCACAGCGTGGGCCAGCATCATCTCTCCACCATGATGTAGTTTATAATATTTCACATATCCTGTTCTGCTCTGCACACACGCACATATCCACCGTGTCGCACACTATCGCACACACAAATTCACACACATATATACACGTATACACACACCAATATTATGTACATATCAGTCACCGATAACGCTCCCATTACCGTCGGCTCTTTGTTCCTACGCATGCAAACATTTTCCTTTTTTCTCTTTATTTTTCTTTGACATCTATACATATATTAAAATTACATCACATACCCACTCCAACCATAACATGAATGTCCTGAAACGAAGCAAAAAGGACAAATAAAAAAACATGAGTCCAAAACAGAGGAGTAAATACACAAGATACATAACATAGCAACTCTATGAGGATGTATCGTCGATAAGGATGACGACAAACATGGCAATCAATACAGCCAAGACCCCGGTGGAGCCAAAGAGGATCGCACCCCGACTGGCCGGAAAGAAATCTTTGGTCAGTGCCACCTGAGAGTGGAAATAGCGGGCATTGGCGATATATAAAAACAGGATACTGAGGCCCACAAATGTAGCACCGATGGAGCGACCCTTATGCGACTGTTGCGGTGACATGCCTGAGGGCGAGAGATGATAGAGCTGTGTGATCGCTACATGGACAGGATACATGCGAGCGGATGCGCGCACGTGCATCATTATGTGAGTTTTTGAACGACATATCGCGTAACAATAAAACTCACCCACTCCCACTGTCACCAGAGAAAGTGATGTACGCAGCCATGCCAGGAATGTCCGTTCATTTGCTATCGAGTCCATTTAAATATTTTTTCACTTAGCAGATCAAACACAGAACTTACCGAGATGATCACGGGCAACAGCTGCTTTATTTTCCAACAAGGCCGAAGTTGAGAAGCGCTCGTAGACACGGCGCAGGGTATCATAAGGGCTCTTGGTACGTTTTCGACGCTCATATTGAGCTTGCATATCTTGTTTCTCTTGTCGTGATTTCGTCCTCACGAGAAATGGGGGTTCGAACTCATGTCGGCGATCAGACGAGATTTCGGTCGAGGACGGTAAAGAGGACGAGCGTCGGCGAAGCGGCTGTTCGTTCGGTTGCCCTCGGTCGCTCGCGGTGTCATCCTCTTTATCAAGCGGATGGGTCGTATGGTTCTCAGCCATCAATGGACAGAAAACGAGATATATCAAAA
>VAFG01000274.1:1107820-1123263 GCA_013461545.1 Syncephalastrum contaminatum | reverse complement strand
AGGGTTACCATATTAGGATTTTAAGAAAAAAGTTAGCGGAGTTAGGGCGTACTCTTTTTCTTTATTATATAGATTATGCTGGCTATAGTGTGAATAGTATGTACGCCCAAGTAGGCTATTCTCAAAGTTTACTTCAGATTCATCTGCTGCTGCACTTCATTGAAAGCTTCACCCCACGCCACAGCCGTTCGGAAAACCCCCGATCGTGCTTGACAAATCTCCTCCAACCTCTTGTAGCCCCTGTTCTTCAAATCCTCCAGTTCCTTGAGTTCCTTTCCACCAGGTGTAGTAGCCGCGCGTATTCCTGGAATGGCCGAGCTGGCGTGGGCCTCCAACCACCGTATGTAAGGCCACACAACTTCGTACAGAACTGCAGCGATATCCAGAGAGCTCATGAATGGAAGTAGTCGATAAAGGCCCTGCCATTCCGCTGGTAGGTTCTAGTACATCGATAAGTCTGTGAGCCAAATCTCGTACACGGTAGATTGAGAAGAGCATACCGCTTGAAGAAGCATAAGTGTGCGGGAGGTCTGCTCCACCTGCGTAGCAAACATTAATGCCGAAGATGCCTGTGTGATCTTGGGTATATGCCAAAAAGCAATAAAGTACACGAGCAGACTTCGCGCGATATCCGAGACTGGCCATTCGGCGATAACAGCGCATCTCTCGAAAATAGGGAACACGCCAGGATGATCCTTGAAATCGTTTCCAATGGTCACATCCCTATCGTATGTTAATACAGCCAATGTTTTCCAGTGGGGTCGATGCTTACCTTGCACACGGTATGTTCTTTGGAAGAACCTTGTCATAGGATTCTAATGGAACACGTTCGGTTCTCCAGCGACTGGCCCAGTGCTCCATGACATGTTTGCATACAGAAGCTGTTCCTTCTGGAAAATAACCATCAGTACTATAATTCCTAAATGAAGGCTATTTACTTGCCTGTTATGGACCTTGGCAGATCTTTGAAGGTCTGGAATAAATCACTGGTCTGTCTTATATTATCCATGTAGATTTTGTCTTTTATCTCCCTGAAAAGAAATTGGGTGAGATAGTGCTTCAGAGAGCTGCTGTCACTTACAAGTCATTCTCCAAACAATTTGAGGTGACAAAATAGAAAGGCGGTCGGGCTGAGCTTGGCGCTTGCGTCAGTGTCTCCAAGACACCAGGAGCCGAGCCATGTGCTTCATGGCGTACTTTGTCGATCAGGGGTATCTTTTCGCGCTCGAATGCACTCAAATCTGCGGTTGGAAACGTCTCGAGTGCGCCTGCCAGTACTCCGTCCAATATCTCGCTTAGGATAGCTTGCGCAAGTGCTACGTTTTGGCAGCAGTGTGATACTAGACGAGGATGTATCAGTTTCCTTTAACTTTTCTAAACTTGTGCTTACTGAAGCTGCTCAATTCCTCGGCAACAGGATCTTGAAGAGCATCGGCAAGTAAGAGGTATCGGTTCTTCATATGGCGGAACCATGCTGAAGCAAGCTGTTTGGCCATGATATCCGGTGTGAATCCCTCGACAGAGCCCACGCTGAACTCCCAAAAGTTCGAGCGCCGCAGCAGGCGATAGCCCAAGAGTCGACTTTCCATGGATGGATGGCTAACAAAGAGCATGAGCACTTGACGCCAATGTGAGACAATGTACGCTTTGAACGCGTGAGCTGTCTTCTTTTGGGCCATGCCATCCACGTCTTGAAATAGCATCGACAAATTAAACAAAACATTCTCCAATTCGACTGTATCTTCCGTGTTGCTAACCACGCGCGCTGCAATGGCCTTGTGGAACGTAGCTACAAGAACAGAACTGAGAGAAAGTGAGAATATGTCTATCATGTACTCTATGAAATTCCTCTTCCATTTTACCTGAGTACACCAGGCCACTTTGTTTCTGCAGCTTCCAGCAAATTCAGTATGACATCTTGTGCGTTTGTTTCTGCTTGTTTCTGGTAGTCCGTCTTCGGGATGCTGAGTTTTGAGATCAAGCTGACGAAAATATCAGCTGCCACTTCCTGGTCATGTCTGAATATGAACAACTGCAGTAAGAATTTGGGTATCCGCAGGTCATCAGTGTCGTATGGGGCAGCTGGAGATCCCAGGATGGACAAGACCCATTTGATCATATCAATCGAAGCAAAAGCCAAGTCTCTGTTCTCTAGTAACGGCTGTAGCCCTTCCAGCAAGCCATTGTTTCCAGGCTGAACAAGTCGTTGGTATTGTGAACTCCACCACACAATCTCTTACCTGGAGCGATTGTTTCAAGTCAAGGCGTGTGTCATGCGCCATGGTATCCAATACAACGGCCACATCAAAGGCGTGTTTGAGGATAATACCATTAGGGTTGAATGCCACATTTTTAAGCCAAAGGGGAAATACTTTTGTTATGGCGACCTCCTCGCTGGAGAGCATATTAGGGATTTGAGAACGTCCAGTGGTATGACTTACCCTTCGATATTTCGTATCATTGACATCTCGGTCCGACTCTCAAATAGGTAAATGGCGCTAAACATATCATGGTCGAGCATCCAGACAAAAGTATCGCGCCAGCAAGCTGTAAGAAATTAGAAATAGGACGTGTCATGAACGAGAATACTTGCTATTCACAAGCTCTGGTGCCAGTCGCGGGAGGGTCATAATGTAGCCCAGCAGGTACCTTTGGGCATCTGTAAAGAAGTTATGTTGGAATATTTCAAGTTAGAATATATAAAGCTTACAGGTGGCTTCCGCGTCCGGTAAGGTTATTTGATGATATTCTTGGAGTAGATTGTTGATGGAGGAATTCAGTCGGTCTTTATGGCTCTGGAGAAGAAAGACGAAAATGGAGCAAATCGTAGCTATTTGGGTTTGATGTGGGGTCGCAGTTGTATCGCTATCCCATGAGCGTAAGCAGGACACTTGTCGTCATTTCTGCAATGTGTATACCTTGAGCTTGATAGGTATGGGTTGCCTATCTGCGCCAGATTTAATATCAGATATTCATGAAGTCGCAAGATGATGGCTTCCGGAAGTTTGTCACCAATGTGGTATGCGAGCCATAACATATTGATAGGTGCGCTGAAGGACCCTATTACAAGCTAAGGAAAGTGTTATATATAGCTTTTCATTGTCTGCCATGGGTACTCACTTCGAAGAGAGAGCTCATGATACTTTTGTACAAAACATTGATTAGTCTTTCCCGATGAAGCTCAGAATGAAACGTGCCTTTCTTCAATCGCTTCGTGGTAGTTTAGAATCTCGACAATGAGCTCTACAAGAATAGCTGTGATAGGGTCTACTACAATTTCATTGATCATCTTGCGTGTCACGGTCTTCTTGGGGTTGACTTTAATCCGGGAAGTTGGTGTCAAAATTCATGCAATTCGTATCTTGCTACACACGTACCCATCTGGACAGTTCTCTCTGATAGAACCGAGAATGCCCACTGAATAGCCAGCAAATAAAGTGGTATTTCATTAGTGACCACTTATGAGATCCTGCTAAGATCTGAATCGGCATTGATCGAGAGGCCCTTACTTTGATCAGATTCGTGGCATCCGTCGAAAGGTAGCGTTTCAGTTTCTTGATGGCCAGAGCAAGCGAAATCTGATCATCACCCAATAGTGAGCTTTTCGTCGGTTTGGAAAGGGAAATGGCTGAGGAGAGCGCCTGTAAATGTTGCTCTGGGCAGGTGGACGACATGGACGGGAGGCGCGTGTAAATAGTCAACGGTAGAAAGAAACTGTCTGGGCTCGCCGAATTCGCGTTTTTTCTTCACCGCGCCCTGAAATGGAAAATATCCCATTGTCACTCTTCATATCAATAGTACATACGCAGCGTTGCCGCTCCAAAGAAAAGACTGACATGCTCTTCGGTAATAAAGAGTATGTTTGCTTCTTTTCATCAGTGGTTTGAGGAATACTTGGGCGTATTTAATAATCTCAAGATTCTGAATAAACAAGTATGAGGTTAACCAGTCTAAATGATTTGTTTTTCTTTAGCCCTTGCCTCCTTGATTCAGGCTTACTTGTCTCGTATTGCTGTCAGGTCACTCTTTAGCCCTGTGAACCCTCGCCTTAATAAAGGCAATGTATGAAAGCGGGTAAGTATTCAGGTCCCGGTGGCACGCCTCCCCAAGTCATTAATTCAGGGAAATGATCTGGCCCTGCACAAACTCAGATCCCCTTGGAGTCGACCAGTCCAAGAACTCATCGTTCTGAATGCCCTTTTTTTTGTATGTCATACGAAGCTGGAGTAAGGATCTTTGGCTCAACTACTCGGATACTAATGTATACCCCAATCGATGCGCGTATGTTTGCCGTAGGGCATAACACCACGTCAGGAACTCACTGTGTAACCATTGATGCAGTTGTTTCATTTCAAAAAACTTTTATCATTAATCTTGCATTTATCCAATATCATTGGTAATGTTCCTGTTGCTCTTTTTTTTTTCTTTCCTCTCAATCAATATGCATGTGTGGCGTCTATTTTTTCTGCAGATTCATCGTTTGCTACGACAGAAGCCTACAAACATGTTCTCGATGTCAACGCACGTGTCTACCAAACAAATCCTTGAACATGATTCTAGTGAGCTCGTGTGCCATATTTTTTTGAACCCTCCCTCGTCCAGTATTTATAGTTCAAATGCATATTCATAACGGACTATGACAATATTTGTATGGGCGCTACAATTAATGTCAAGACTTAACTTAGCGGTGCGGATCGAGATTAAAGAGAACAAGCTGCTATCGCGATACATATCTTAGTACGTATTCATCCTCGGGTCGTTTCCAGGAAGACGTGTCATTTCTCTACGTGCAGTAAAATAGCAATACGTATGTGTGTGTCAAGACAACGTAAATTATAACGATTCCTGAGATTTAGACGAAGGAAGCGTATGCAGGTACCGTCTGCAAATAATTTTGTCTACGAGTGAAGTAGCACTCTAAACTTCATTTGTATGGGAAATGGAATGGCCAGAGGTTCCAGCCATCGAACTCTTGTGGTACATAACGGCTAATTTTACCATGGCGATAATTACCATGGGCCGCACGCGGCACCCTGTACGAACGACATTCATTTCCGACCGGTTTTTCTTTTTATTTGAATACGAACAACGTAATGCTATTCATATCTACCGCTTCCTATTATATGGGGATACAGTACCTCCTCAGTCGAAGCCACCACGTGAAATTACCAGCAAACGTGGATGCCTTTCTGGATATGCATTTATATTCGCGTTTTACCATGGATGCTTCTCTTCCAGCGACGTGACACAGCAGTATGCAACGCTAGACATGCATCGCTGAACCCGTTCATTGTTGCCGTTTTATTTTAGGATTACACAGCATAGTTTCCAAGTATGCAAGGAACCTTGTACGAGTGTCGAATATTGAGAAACATGATAAGAGGGGAAATGCGAGCACGGTTTTTATTTACGAAAAGACGGACGACAAATCGAATGAGCCTCTCTTTCTCTCTTCTGTACTGGTGTAACGGACTCGTCTGTCTTACATGGAGCAAGACAAAATAGAAAAAAAGATAGATGAAGGTATAGATATAATGGAAATCACGACAAAGAAAAAGCGTGCGCTGGACGGACACGAATAGAGTTGCTGGAAGAACGGTATCGGATGATGATGACCCCGATTCCTCGGTTATCGTTCAGATAGCGATGATGAGCATATTTAATTAGAATTACACATGTATAAAGCATATATAAAAATCCACAGTTGGCGGGCTGGGTATGATAGAGACCCCCTTCCCTAGGAGACAAATAGGAGAGCGCGTTGAGCGGGTTATGATGGGTAAAGTCAAAGAGGGAATGGGCGGATCATGACAAGCCTGTGGTCTGGATTCCAACAGCAAGGATTGAAGGGAAATAGACTCGTGAGAGAGAGTGATCCGGGTATAACGAGCTTTTTTTTAGTGATGGATAAGGAACAAAAAGGAACATAAGATGGAGACGGGAGGCGAGACCCAAGTGTGGCATTGGCAATAGCAACGTGATGAGTGCCCGGTTCAGGCAACAAGGAAGGCCCCAAACCACATTTGGTGGCGACACAGAAATGGTGCCACAACGAAATTTTGAGTTACCCGACGGACAGCCTTTTTGTATCCCAATTATCCAAGCGTCGACACTGCTTTGCCATATCTTTTTTTTTTTTTCCTCTTTTCTCTCTCTTTTTCGTTCTTTCACTAGACACGCCTTTCTTTTCTTCACTTTTTTTTTTGGCCCTTCCCGCTCCTTAAGGACCCCATTCCTCCTTCCTTCATGCGCTTCTGAGGCCGCTAGATGATTCACAGGAACTCACTCAACAGCGTCTTTGCCCGTGTCCTGGTCCTGATCTTCGTCTCGGCTCTGCTCTTCAATGCTCATCCAGTGCTTGCCGCTGCAGAGTCCTCCGACGATGATACACAATTAGCTACAGTTCAGGTACGGATAAAAATCCTGATCTGCACCCAAACGAAACTCCTCCTAAATACGCCATTTTATACTTTAATGTTCAGAAAACGCGCGCGTCGTCTTTGGATTCATCCTCGGCAACACACCATCATTCTTCTTCGATAACCGGTCACGCTTCATCCACCTCGGCCACCCACTCTTCTTCAAAAGCGACGCATTTATCATCACACGCTTCGTCGACCACGTCGTCGTTGGATTTCTGGGGCAAAGTCTCAAGCCTTTTTCACCACGGAAAGGAATCGTCAACCTCTTCTGCACCTGAATCGACGCGTCCATCCTCCTCCTCCGACGAAAGCAGCGATGACGATAAAAGCACAATTACTACTGCTACAACTCACCACTCTTCCACGCACACGCACTCCTCCTCCATAACAACAGACGAATCCAGCTCTGCTCAACCGTCAACTCACCATTCTCGCTCCATTTCTGCAACCCATTCCGTCTCTTCAGCTCATGAGTCTTCCACGACCACTCATGCCCCGAAATCGTCCCATCTGTCTACGGCCCACTCTAGCCATTCTACAGAGACCTCTTCTACGACGACGACGACAGACGATGGTATCTTGGGCGGTCTCTTCTCTCACAAGCAGACCAGTACGACGACAGCATCTGCACGTCCGAGTACGACGGCCGCTTGCGACGACGACGACGACGAGGACTGTCATGTCTCAGCGGTCAGCAGTGGCAAAAGTCACGCAAGTTCCGCCACTGCCGTATGCACAGATGATGAGGATATCAACTGCATCACGGCTTCCAGAACCGCTACGGCCACGACAACCAAGCACACTGCATCTCCACTGGTATGCCTTGGCCTCTTGGACAGTGATTGTGAAGGCACCTCATCCTCGTCGAGCAGAGAAAGCACCGCCAAGCCTACCACCGCGTCTGTGACGAGCACTCTTGTTGGCACAAGCGGCTGTCATTTGCGTACCGACGGCGTCATGGTCGGTTGCTCGGATACCATGCCCACTGCCACCGACACCGACAGCGAGAGTGCGACCAATGAAGCATCCGGGCACGACTCGCTTATCACATCGATGCCCACTGCATCATCCCACAAGTCCTCTTTGAGCGAGACAGATACGCGTCCCATCACCACAGGTCCTCATCACAGCTCTGCGGATAGTAGCAGCCTCTTCTCGTCCTCCGGCTCACGCCCCATGACCGCCTCCTCCTCGGGAGTGCACCACAGTTTCTCGGCTTCCGACGACGGCTGGTCGTCCTCGTTCAGCGACTTTTCGTCTCGGCCCATGACGGCAACGACCTCTGTCCATCATCATCATTCATCCGATTCGTACAGCGGCTGGTCTTCTTCGTTCAGTGACTTTACCGACTCCTCCACCTTAGGTGCTGGTGGTGCCACGTTGAGCAGCGACGAGCCAAGTCCTACATCAATGACGACTGAAACGGCCACGACCGAAGAACCTGAATCGTCCACGACGGAAACATCTGAATCATCCGCGACAGAAGCGTCTGAATCAGCCACAAGCTCAGAATCCTCAACGACGACAACCAGCACCACCACCGAAGAGCCTACGACTACTACTACTACCACTACCACGTCGTCAGAAAAGGACACGTTCAAACCCTCCTCAACCTACCATTACCAAACCTACACGTGGCTCAACCAATTCAGTATCCCACTCGGTGAGTCGTCTTCAACGGCAACAAGCACCCCGACACCCACGCATGATACCTCTGCCTCGATCGCGTCATCTACAACATCTGCGCCGACGACAAGTGCCTCCAACTCGGATGATCTTCCCCAGTACATTGCGCCTAACGTCAACGCTATCATTCCTGATACAAGCAACATCGTCTCAATGAAGTTTAACTATCTTTCGTATCCCCAGATGGTGAACGATGCCTTGCTGACGGCGGAATTCGTCCAGGCGCTGCCTGCCCTGATCAGCAAGTCGCTCAATATCTCAGCAGATGATGTGATTGTGGTCACGATCACGACCGCAAACAACAACAGCAACAAGAAGCGTGATATTCAGTCTAGTGAATCAACAAGCAACTCGGGTGTCATTGTGTCAATGGCAATTCCAAGCGACAGCGTCACACCTCTGCGCCAGTTGATCTCCACGCCCTCGAGTGAGCTGTACGATTCGTCGAATGGTCAGATTGCGACGCTCATTGATAAGTCATACTTTATTGCTGGTAAGTGTTCAATAGTATATGTCAGATCGACCCTTTGCTAACTAGATCCATCAGACACGAGCGCCAGTGGATCTTCTTCAGCCAATGGTATCCAGGACCCCAACAGCAACTCGAGCGGGCAGCAGTCAAACAATGACAGCTCCAGCTCCAGCGGTGGCGGCAAAGGTGGTTTGTCCACTGGTGCCATTGTTGGTATTGCTGTCTCGTGCGGTGTCGTCGTCTATGCGGCTGCCACGATTGTCGTTGTGCGGCGGTATCGCAAACGTCGGGCGACGCGCGAAGAGCAAGAGGCTGCGCAGCATCAAGTGTTTGCCCAGAGTATCTCGGCCCCTATCATGCAAGAGAACTCTCTGGGTTGGACCTCGGCTGGACCTTCTACGCCATCGCCCTACCCACAGCAGCAACCTCCCCCACTTGCAAGCACCTACCACCATGCGTCCCAGTGGTGAAAGTCCTGCGCTCCTTACTTTCCTCTCTGTCTCTTTGTAACACTAGTTTAAACAAAATAAATACATATACACATACACAACAATAGGTACAGCTAAATACATACACAAGACATGCGTTCATTATATACAAATTCATTGTAGCATGCAACATGATATATTTAAGGGATGTGTGTGAATGTATGAATAGGTGTGTCTAGAAGATAATATACACGTCTATGAAAATGATGATTGCTGCATTCTATCCTTGCGTCGCTCTTCGAGATCCATCAGGCGGTCCCAGTCTTTGCTTTGCTCTTCACGGATAATGTCGAGCGACTTGAACATCTCGAGCCGTTCGCAGGCCTCCAGTGCAAGCGAATACGTCGTCCAGTCAGGCTGCACGCGCTGCTCCTTCATCTCGTGCCAGATCTTCATGATGGGTGCGTAATCCCTTGCTTCTTCCAAGGCAGTCATGATGGTATTGTAGACAGAGACGGACAAGACAGTGCGTGCTATGCGTGAGTCTTCATAGATGCGCATGGCTGCTCGCAGTTGGCCGGCACGGACAAGCGTGTTGATCATGATGGCGTAGCTGATGAAATCGGGCTGGAGGCGCCGTTTCATGGCATAGTATAGTTTGATCATGCTCATCGTCTCGGGCTCCATTTCAGGTTCGAGGTACAATGTGCTGCCGTAAGCCTTCTTGGGTTCCATTGACGATACGGGCTTGACCGCTTTGGAAAGAAGGGCGAGATAGTTGTTGTAGCTGCGAATTTCAGGGGCGACACGAAGGTTCGCCATCTTCCTCCACAGCATGCTACCGAGGTTGATATATTCCGTGATGTTGGGATCGTTCATGCGCGCCAGGAGACCGAGGAGGGAGTTAAAGGTGTATTCGTTTGGATTAACTCGGTGCGCCTCCATGTCTTTGAGGATATCAAATGCCCGTTCAATGTCGTTTTCTTTTGCGCACGCCTGGATCAAGGTTGTGTAAACGACCACATCCGGCTTCAGTCTCCGGTTGAGCATATCTTGATAGAGATCAAACACATCCTGCGCCGGTGACTCCAAATCTTTGAGGACCGAACTCATAACGATGCTGTAGCTCGTTCGGTCTGGATCGACGCCGTCTTTGATCATGGCGTCAAAGAGGTCTTTGGCTTCCTTGAACTGGTTGTCCTTGATATGAATAGAAAAAAACGTATTGTAGTCTCTCGCAGTGGGCTTGATGCCGAGCTTGTGCATTTCTTTTAATGCGTCGGCAGGGGTGACCCCCATGGCTTCGTAATGGCTTGCATTGAGACGCACATCGGATTGTTTGAGATCGCGGTATATTTTTTGGTATTGTTGAGGTTTGCCGTGTTCCTTGAGGAGCGAGAGTAAAATGTGATAGGTGGCGCTGTTGGGCTGGACGTTGCGTTTTTGCATGGTTTTGTAGACATTAAGGGCAGCATCGGGTTCACGGGCTTGGCGATATGCATTGATCATGACATTGAATAAAGACACATCGACGGTGTATGCACGCTTCAAGGCCACCATATAGTATCGTTTGCTATTTTCGATATCGCCTTCTGCGACAAAGGACTCGAGCAGGGTCTGATATTGCTCGCTCGAAAAGATCCACATATTCTGCTTTGCCAAATTTTCGTACAGGTCAATGATAGCCGCCACCTTGGAACTTGATGGTATCTCTTGCATCCGGATGCCATGAATTAGGGTACGGACCGTAACAACGTCAGGCCGATAACTCGACTTGACCATGCCGTCCACGACTAACCGAGCCGACTTGATGTCGCCCATTCCACAGAAAACGTGCACAAGCATGTTGCAGCCGCGCTTAAACGTTTTGGGCTCCATGTTATTTTCATGCACAGCACGCAGCGTCTTTTGGAGATGCTCGACCGCGGCATCGCCAGGCAGATCGCGCTTAATGCGTGTGCACAGCAGAATGTAATCTTGATCGAGGAGTGTGCGCTGTGTTGCCAGGGCATGAGTGAAATCCTTCCACAGAGCTTCAAAAGGCTGATTAAAATTGAGAATGGGCTTTTCATACGAAGCCTCAGGGGCGGTTTTGGAGGTAGAAGAAAGGGTGTCTTGTGAGGAGGAGGAAAAAGACGGGGTCGAAGGTGATAATGGTTTGACAGGATCAATCTTGCGTGTGTTTGTTGCTGATTCATTCGCCTGAGGCTTGTGTGCGGTGGACTGAGTACGATAGAAAAAGGAAGGCGTGGTGCGGATAGAGCCTGGACGACCCAAGCGCTGCAGGACGAGACCTGGCTGACGGCAGCAGTGTCTCGTCAGTGACATGTTGCTTCGTCGAAATAAGTTATAAGAAAATAGAAGAAAAAATATTCGTTTGTCTGGAATTTCCTTTTTAGTCGATCATTCAAAAAGCCAAAGAGAGATCGGTCTGCTGTTATCATTTGAGTTGCATACCTCGCAGCTGAAACAATCCCTCCCTTTCCGATAACCTAACCTTAGGATATTTATATTTCTTTCATAATGATAATGATAACACCAGCGAATCAACCTGCCTTCTTATAATGGTAACCCCGCACGTCACTATCACAACTTTGGCTGCCTAATTCCAACTTTTTTTTTCTTGTTTTTCAAATCAAAAAGAAGGATAGTAAGGGGATGTTCTATATAACATTTACAGAGAGGAATGTATGTACATTGCCACTCTTAGCTCATAGCAAGAGTGCTATCGCTAGAGGGCTGGCTATCGACTTCGGGAATGGAAGTCAGCAAATGGCCGCAGGTGGGTGGAAGACGATAACTGATCCGTCGTTGGCGTTTGATAGCCGACGGTGTGGTATGAGTTGTGTTTTTTGGTGTAGCTGGGTCCAAGAAATGCATATCTTGCAGCATTCCGGTCGACCATCGTTTTGGCCTAGTGTTCTCTGCAAACACAAGTCGCTCGTCTACTAACACCATCGAGGATGATAATGCTGTTTCGATGCAATGAAAAAGCAGACATTGTTGGTCTTTGTCTTCTTCGTCATCCTCCATATGCGCTTCGTCCATGTCAATATTATCCTTGCTGTCCTTTCCTTCCTGTTCTGCTGTAGACATAACAGATGGCTGTGAGTGCCAGTGGTTGGTTATGCGAGTCGTTGTTGGTGCCCATGTACGTCGCTTTCTCCTCGTATTCTTGCTCTTCTTGTCGTCATGGTGCGATTCATCCAGATCCTCTTTTCGGCCAAACAGGGACACGCGTCGATTACGTTTCCAGTAGTGCTGTGTTCCTCCTCGTCGTTTCTGTCGCTGCTTTTTCCACCAATCCACGAGCACCAAAAACATAATAGCCTCTCTAGCAAGAGCAAGAGAGAAAGAAAATAAGAGCGGGAAATGGGACGAAGGAAGCGAGGCAAAAGCGTGCGATATAGAAAGAAGCAGGGAAGAGGGAGAGAGGGGATAGACAGACAAAAGAAATGTGTGTGTGTGTGTGAGAGAGAGAGAGAGAGAGAGAGAAATGCAAAGACAAAAGAGCAAGAAGAAAAGGAAAAGGAGCGGACAACACAATCAGGAGGCATTTATGTTCCATGACACGCCACAGTTCATATGCAAAGTCGAAACCAGGCACGTGGTCTCACTCTTTATTCTCTGCATTATAAAGATTTCCAGCTGCAGTGGCATACCTTTCAGCAGGAAATCATTCAACGGCAATCCATCCTGGGGGCCATACCAATCTCCAATGGCTGCTTCGGAGCAGCGAACGACTGGTATTTGAAACTCCTCATCCAGCCTGCAGAAACTTGCAGTATCGTCCCACGTAGGGCGTAATAGCTCTATGGACACTAGGCGCCCAGGGAGCACGAGCTCGTCAAGTTTCCAGGTCATCATTTGCTTTGTATACCAAGTATGTCCCGAATACCCGTTCCTGTCGGGTCCAGGAGACAAGGAAGAGGTCTCTATTACCTTCACCAGACAGAACCAACGAACGACGGTTTCACGTACATAGCGACTATCTGTATGTATTGTGTCGCGGATCCACCGCATACCGGAATGCGCACGGGTTAAACTTACGAGGGAAAAGTAGCATCCTCGTTAGACGCAGCACTGTAACAACTGCAATGAATGCAAGCACACCCATGACACCAAGCATGATAACACAACAGATGGCACACTGAGTTCGCTGCAGCTGGAGCATGTTTTGTGGAGTAGGTAAATGATCGAAATGACGACGATAAGGGCGGCATATGCATGCAGGTGTTAGATTGGCATGTAAATACGCCTCCAAAGAAAAACAGTTACTGATCATCGGGACATCGGATCTTCGCCCAATCGGTACGGCACGGTGCGAGCAAACAGAAATATAGCCGAATGCGTGGAACCCGACAACCACTTTGAGTTGCTACATATGACGTGGGCGGCATCCATGTCAGCATAACTCGCCAGTCACCATTATGATCTATCTAAATTCTGTAGTATTTGTGTTCCGCGTTCATCAAAGCTACTCTGTACTTTCACTTTATCTTAACGATCATATAGCGTGGACAATATTCAATTTCTCGGTTCGCTCCGGATTTCAAAAGCCAATAGGGTATGTGTCTCATCATTTTTGACCTGACCTTCAATGTGTCAGGTCGGAGAACGTGGAGGACGCGGACATAGACATTAGGACGCACGGAATTGTGTAAAGCGAAGGAGCCAGAGAAAAAAGATTTTCCCGTCGACTCGACTCTTTCTTTTATCCAGATTAGAATGGCTCCTTTTCTTGAGGGTTTTCAGTGAGAAAAACAACCATAGGATAAGTCAGTTGTCCTGGACCTCGATGCCCCCTCTTCTGAGGCTGGGGTAATAGCGTGGTGTAAAGTTGAAGGGGAGCGTTTCACAGCGACGGTCCCACGCATAGTTTTACCTTGACAAGATAAAATAATGCGTTACGTACTCTTGTGTATAAAACTTTTGGTCTTTGATGCACCAACCGCGCCCCACCCCTTTATTTCTTTCTTCCTTTTCGATATCGTTGACTTTGGCTTCCGCCTCTTTTTCTTCCACATTGACGCTCGCATGCAGTATCAATACATCATATTTTCGCTTATCTCATGAGCACTTTTGTATCACATTTCATCATTGCTTTTGAGTAAATAAACGTGGTCATGTTTAGCTTAAACATTGGAGCCCCCCAAAATAAAAAATTCCATATCTGGCCCCGACGCACAAGCGCACACAGGCAAAAGACAAGTTCGCTTTCGGTGCATTGTTGACCCTTCTTTTTCATTTTTTCCAGACATCCACACACACGCCACCCAAAAACTTCATGCTATACTTGCTTCCATTGCTGTTGCCGCTTAATAATCACCATGTGCACGCTCAAGAAATTACGATGGCGCAAACGCCGCCCATGGGATGGTATGTTTTGATTTCTAATACAGGTTATATCGTAAAACTAACTGTTCAGGAACTCATGGAATAAATACGGCTGCGAAATCCACCAGGACCTCATCAAGGACACTGTAGATGCGATGGCCGATAGAGGTATATATAGAAAAAAAATACTTCTTTTATGTATATCAACCACTATACCATCAGGATTTAAAGCGGCTGGGTATAGCTATGTCAACTTGGACGACTGCTGGCAGTCAACCGAACGCCATGACAATGGCACGATCCTCATTGACCCGATCGCGTTCCCGGACGGCATGAAAGCTCTTGGTGACTATATTCACAATAAAGGTAATCTTCAATTGAAAAGAGTGGGTCTTCACTGACGCCCAAAAAGGTCTCCAGTTCGGTATCTACAGTAGCGCAGGTCGAAAAACGTGTGCAGGTATGAAAAAACTTCGGTTACACAAAGCACAATGCCAAAGCGCAAAACCAAAAATATATCGAATTTTCTTAAATAGGAAGAATGGCGTCTTTGGATTTTGAAACGCAAGATGCCACTAGCTACGCTGAATGGGGAATAGACTACCTTAAGGTATGACCCTTTTTCTGATCCAACCAGGAAAAAGGAGAGTTCCAGCACTAGGATGGTGAACTAAAAAGTCCCAAACTTTCTATATACCACATTCCATTTTTTAGTACGATAACTGCAACTATGACGAAGGCTTGGCGGCCGAGCCCAGGTTTGAACGGATGCGTGCTGCCCTCGACGCAACAGGGCGCGACATATTTTACTCGATCTGTACCTGGGGTGTTGGTAAACAAGATTTGTAAAAGCGTCCAGCTCATCGGATGCTGACGCTCTCAATAGAGAATACGTGGGAATGGGCATCGCGTGTAGGTCACAGCTTCCGGACACACGACGATATTTACAACGGGTGGAAGTCGATTGTTGAGATCCTGGACGTACACGCCAAAGTAGTCCATTTGGGTGGCGTAGGCCACTGGGCGGATCCCGACATGCTCGAGGTACGTATGACACACCAGCATAGCACCGGATCAAAAAATAGAAAAATCAGAATG
>VAFG01000274.1:1080754-1103839 GCA_013461545.1 Syncephalastrum contaminatum | reverse complement strand
TTCTTTTTTTTTTTTTTTTTTTTTTTTTTTTGATTGCTGCACAGGCGGCGGATGCACTATTGGCGGCGGTGGTTGTTGTTCTGCTCTGTTGGTATTGTATTATGTATTCTGCTGCTGCTGCCTGTTGTTGTACACGCTCACGCACCCACTCTCTTCAACTCCATATGGATATGGAGCACAAAATAAAATGACACGCCGACTCATCCCGTCCGTAATGATAAACATCGATCGTGGTATCCTGTCCCCTTTTCATTTCTCCATACGTAGTCATTAAGCATCATAATATTAGCAATAAAAGCACTCTCGTATCCATACGTACATTTATATATACGAATTTATACCATGTGTGAACCGGTGGTGTGCTGCTTTCCAATTATTGCACAGAAACGAAAACAATGATGTCCCTTTCATCCCCGCTTCTTTTACTACATCTGACTTGCTGCGATGCCTGCATCCAATACATCAAACTATACAACACCCCGTATATTTATGTAGAATACCCTTACAGACCTATTTACAAAACGAGTAGCATTTCCGATGGAATACATATGCAGCCAAACATATCAACAAAACAATACAAGATGGCAGAGATAAATAGAGAAGCTTCGTCAGCCCATGCTGACTGGAGGAGAAAATCATGGGGGGAGCCATGTGTTACACAGCGTGCAGAAAGAGAGAGAGACACGGTACAGTACATATGTACAGTATTCATTTCATACGTAAGCAAGAAGGACGACCATGCATCTCGTTCATGCTTCGTCCTGCTGCTGAGGGCTGCAAGACCATACTTTTTTGCACTCCCTTTCATGCACTTTTCCGCTTTTGGTCCGTGTATATATTTATCATGTATCTATACGTACACACTGATGTTTTTCCGTGATGTCTCCCTGAACTCTGAGTTCAGCCATGCTCGCTTGTCGTATGCGTATGTGTGTATCTGCTCAGTTTCTATGCGACGAAATTAATGGGTGGCAAGTACAATGCGACCCCTATCCCCTTCATCAAACGAATTTATAGTGACAAATGCTGTTTTCTCAAATGATATAAAAACAATACATAATAATAAGGAAAAAGAAAAGGAAAAAAGGATGATGATGCATGAATGATACATGAGATGTAAAAAAAATGTATGTTTAAACCCGGGCCTTCTTTCTCGCCTCTCTCTTCCGAAGACGCTGCAGCCGCTTGGCAGACATCTAATCCAAACAAAAAAAAAAAAATCAGACGAGTTTGTGCAAGATTGTCGTTTTTGGGGTTTACCTTGGCCTGCAGAGCCTCGTAACGCTCCTTCTCCTCCTTGGCTTTCCGACGTTCCGTGTTGATCTCACGTTTTCTCTGTGTTGCATTATTAGCCAGCGAAAAGAAAAGGACTGTCTGTAGAACTAACGTCTTTTTCAGCTTGGATTTCGTCCTTCATTTCTTTCTCGCGTGCCTTGACCGCTTCCTTCTTGGCACGTTCCTCGGAGCGCTGAGCCCAAGAGCGTCTCAAGTGCTTTGTTTTCTGTGCACGCACGGTCGGTGTCTTTTGCAGCTTCCACGATTTGCCTTTTTGACAGATCGAGGCAGTTTAGATTCAGAGATTATGAAAAAGAATAAAGATCTATTACCGGAGACACGCTTGTTTTGTAAATCAACCACGCCAGCAACAGCTTCCTTTGGATCGAGGGGTGCTTCGGTCTTGGGTATCTCGGCCATTGTGTGTTTGAGTATGTAAAGAGGAAAAAAAGAGAAAAGAAAAAAAAAAACTCTGCTTGTATCGGGGATCGAAGGCGAATTGAGCGAAGCACACACAAAAGCAGCAGAACTCAAGTGAAGCATATATAGAAAATAGTAGTCCAAAGAAGAAAGGAAAAAAAAAAGAAAAGTATTCGTTCATTAGCTTTTTTAATGGAGTCAGAGAGCACGCGTCGGTACAATCCACCGATACCACTCTCCAGTTCAACCGCTCAACAGTACAGACAGTATGTCTCTCCAGCCTCTGCCGTCTCTTCAAACATACGAGACATTCCAGAACCACACGATCTCTGTAATATCAGGAACGACCTCGAAACAATCGTACAAGCGCCTCAAGCTCGCATCCTACTCCTCAAAAAGGACCTCTCAAACCTCTTGGAGAACATAAAGGTCCACGACTCTACTGGTAATCTCAACGATCTACTCTTCATATATTCATATGCTTACCTTGTACCTTGTATTAGTTATGTCTGACACTCCTGACAAACCGCGTCCCGTCTCGGCTGGAAAAAACATAAGCGCAATAATGGAACGCATGCGGATTGAACGTTCCAAGGCGGGTATGTACCACCGTAGTAGCTTGCTTGATATTGATTGCATTGCGTAGCCGAAGAAAACCATGACAGTAATGGTCGTTTACGCATGTCAAAGGCTCAGATGGATCGCCACACGTAAGCAGGAAACAGGATAAATTGTCATTTACTTATCGAGCTTCAGTGCACTCGAAGCACTTCGGCGACGACGGCGGCGAGAAGAAAGTGATGATACGCACGATGAAGGTAATGCATCACTGATATAGATGACAGATCGTACCACTGTCAAACTCTTTCTCATACAAAGATTATCCATCCATTACTGCATAGCTCGTGGCCTCGGTGACCACTCTGTCAACCCTATTGGCCACAGTATACCTCCATCGTCTCCTGTACCTACAGAGTCACATGTCTCTCACAATCACAATCAGGTAATGAGAAGCCCAGCCCTTTGTTTTCTTTGCTCTCATTGCGTTCGCCCAGGATCCGTATCTCAAAAAGAGAAAGACTGGTAATGGTGTCCCTCGAAAGAAGAACCACCGACCGACCGAATCCCACCCAAGAAAGAGTGCTACCAAGGACGAAGAACTTGACTTCATTCGTGTCAAACCCGCACATCAAGTCCCTGTTGTCAACTTTTGGGCTGCCGTCGAACCCTATTTCCGCCCCTTGACAGCCGAGGACCGTGAAGTTCTGCTTCAAAGGGTTCGTCTATCCTTCTTTTGTATCAATAATGACTCACTCAGCAACAGGGCGACGATGAGACACCGTATCAGATACCCCGACTAGGCACTTACTACTTGCACCGGTGGGCCGAGGAAGACGGCTCACTCGTCGCTCCTCCATCGCCGATCCCACGCCCGGCCTATCTCGACAACAAGGACTTGATGGCCGATGATCACTTGCTCCGCCGCGACCTGAGCTGTGGCGAATTGACCGAGCGACTCTTGAGCACATTGGTACCAGAGCATTTGAATGATGACCTGCGACATGAACTCTACGAGGATGCCACGGAGGATGACCCGGGCATGATCCATGCAGAGGAGGAGCAGGAGGAGGAGCAGGAGGAGGACGAGGAGGAGGACGAGGAGGACGAAGGCGGCCGGACGGTGGCTGCCCTGGCATCTGCCGTTCCCGACCACGTTGCCGGCTTTGAGGATCGACTGAAAAGGGAACTGCAATATGTTGGCCTTCTTGATATGGACTTGGATGATGAGGATGACGAGGTAAGGATTCAAAAGAGAAATGATTTTTTCCCAACCGTACGTGCGTTTCAGATGGCATGGCATGCGCGTGAAGACGACGAAATCTCGGCCGAGCTCAGAAAACTTGGACGGGAACTAAAGGAGCAAGTCAAAGTCAATGATTTTCGAAAGAAGCGCCTGCTGAGCGTGGTGGATGAACAACTTCAGTTTGAACAGTATCAGCATGTCCTCGACACATTGGATTCCCAGGTCGAGCAATGCTACACAAAGCGTCTTGTAAGGAATCCTATTGTGATAATACTCTGGAGTAGCTCACGTCGTCTCTGTTAGCGAGTGCAAAAATCCAAAAAGCGGAAAGCTACTTCAGCACCGCGGTCGACGCTTTCTGAGCACACAGTGGCGGCTATGGAGAAACGCGCCATGTGGGTCAGCCATGTGGGCAAATTGTTCGCACAAAAGAACCGTGTCATGCCCGAGGCATCCATTTACGATATCCCCGAGACGAGCACACAAGAGACCACCGACACCAACATGTCCAGCATGTAGATTTATCAAGCACTTTGTATTTAAAAAGAAAAGAATATTGCGCTTACGTACTCATTTGTTCATAAAACACCTTAATTTCTACCTTCACTCGACATTATCTTACATAGATGTAAATTAGCTCTATGTGTTTCAGGGCATATCAGATTTCATACTGCTTAGTTACCTTACAAAAATTGTATCGTAAAGTAGGGTTTACATAGCCACGCTCTAGCTAAAACTGCCCATATTCAGGGAGAGCATTTTGGGCCGTGAGTAAATATTAGTGAACAGTAGACAAATCGCGGTGGCGCCTTCTTGAGGATAAATATTCCACGAGTTAGGTTGTGCAATATAAAGCCTAGAGAATAAAACTGTTGCCGACACATATGTATATAACATGTCAATTGCCTGTACATGCGTATTTGTATGTATGGCCATAAAACTACGTATGGTGCGCCAGCAGTAAAGAAGCTTGATACGCATGTGTAGAAACGTGCTTATGCTATACTCAGGGCAAGGGGGAGTCTGCAACGCGGCTACGATAATACATTACCATATGCATGTATAATATAGGTATGCTATTTATAACTCTTCTTCGTGTATGTATACATATCAGACAGCGTATTGGTCAGTAAAACGATGGCTTCGCCATTGCTTTTTCATTATATTGTGAAAAAGCTCAAAATTCTTACATGTATGCTACTGTTCACATTATGCATACATACATAGACTGGCGCTAGATCTATATGGCGGAGAGGTTTACAGAGAAACGGCAATGTACAGTACAATAGGCTGCGATTCTGTCGGACTCCAGTAATCGAACTCACATGGTTCAAGTTGCTACCAGCCCAGATTTGTCTGCACATGATGTAGCGCGTGCATAGTACTGAGAACAAAGAAATGTTCAGAGATAAAATTGCCCAATGTAGATACGAATACGCGAGCACTGTAAAAAGTATATACAAGTAGACATGTATAGCCCTCGTCAGAGCTGGTCAGGGTGCATTTGCATCTTAAATAACATAGAGATACAGAGCAAATAAGCATTGTAGCAATTAAAATCAAAATGCAATCAATTGGACAACAAAATATATTCTTTGCATGGTATTAAGCAATGGGGAACAAGAATATACCTTGTCAGAGAAAGCCTCCAGACCTCTGTTTTAGTGAAAGTACCATAAGTGTTGAAACAAAACACAATTTTATTGAGTAAACAGGCAAACACACCAAAGACTGATGTCATTGGGCGAGTCTTCTTTCGGCGTGTGCGTGTGGAGAACAAAGAAAGTGAGACATAGCGCCTCTTTCCCCACTTGCCTACCATGTCGTCCTGGCAAGACATTAAACGTAATCCCACTCGCTTACAGCCATAACGTAGCTAACGCATTCTTTTGATAGGCATGAATACGCGTTCTCCTCGGCAAGGATCTAATAAGAGCCCTGACCCAGTGTTTCGCTGCTTTCTGCTCAAAAATCTCAATCGCAAAACGATTGCTGCGACTATCCGCGATGTTTTTGTCAAGTACGGCGAATTGGAACAAGTCCAACTTAACTTGAACCACAATGAGTCTCCGGACGGATCTGCGATCGTCTTGTTCAAGTGAGTGACGCTTTCTTTTTTTTATGCTCATTTTTCCAGAACTATGAAATCCAACTGATTTCCCGTCCCACAAACCAGGTCCCGCCCACTCACAAACCAGTTCCTGCAAGCACCGGTCTCCATCGACGGCCGGCTCGTCTCAGTCGAACCCCGTTCCGACCCCGATAAGCCCCTCCGAGATCACAGCGGCAGCGGCAGCAGCAGTGGCAGCAGACGACGCTCCAGAATGAACGGGAGATATTTCGCGATGGGCGTATTTAAAGACGACAAGACGTTTGTCGAAGAGTGGGGGACCAAGTTCGGCGTCTCTATTACGATCAATTACGATAAACGTAATATCCAAGTCTTCTTTGCCGATGCGGGCGAACAGTTCAAACTCGAGCTGCATCTTAAAGACCTCGCCACGGGCGACATCAAGCTCGAACGCGACAAAGACGTCGGCATTTTCACTCTGGTCGCTAAACACCCCGCCCGCTTCTGGCGCGACAACAAGAGAGCGTCTAAAGAAAGCAAAACCATGATCAAGTACTCTGGTCAATGGGAGCGTATCACGTCCCTGCCACCCGACGCCGAGCGCTCGCCGGGCGCTTCGAGACGCCCCATCATGCCCCTCGGTGAACCCAACAAGGCACGCCTCGGCATTTGCGTCGTCTATCGCGTCGAGTTCTCCTTGACTTCGCGAAACACATCCGCATTCGATCACCTTCTCGCTGAGGCAGGCGAGTTCAATCTCGTTCCTAGAAACGGCAAACGCACCCGACCCTACATTCAGACTGTCAAGGCCAGTGACCTAAAGACGCCCAAGAACCACGTGGACCGGGCCAATCTATTGCACACGCAGAAGTTTGACCTCCTGTACATCCTCGAATCCCTCATCCTATCCCATATTGTCAACGAATACAATCTCGACGACGACTTTTACGAGACCGTCGCAAAGCTGCCCGAAGCTGTCGCGATCAGCTTTCTTAACACGCTCTACATGAATAAGGTGCGCCTCTCCGACCCGCTCGCAGCCATTCGCCAGATCTATGAAGAAAAAGGCATCCAGTCCATCGATGACAAACGTCTCCCCGACCACTGCGCCAAGGTGCGCAAGATTATCGTGACCCCGACCTCGCTCTACTTGGTTCCCTCCCAAGTCGAGACAACCAACCGCGTCATCCGCCACTTTTCCGACCACGCCGACCGGTTTGCCCGCGTGCAGTTTGCCGACGAAGGCCACAGCCGCATCAGCGCTTCCCACACCGGCCGCAACAACGACGCCCTCTATGACCGCATCTTCCAGGTCATGATGAACGGTATCCAGATCGGCAAGCGTCGGTATGACTTTTTGGCGTTTAGCAGCTCGCAGCTCCGCGACCAAGCATGCTGGTTTTTTGCTCCCACGCCAGAGCTAAACGCGAACCACATTCGACAGTGGATGGGCACGTTCAGCCACGAACGCATCATTGCGAAGCATGCTGTTCGCATGGGCCAGGTATGTTTTTTCTGCGACACATCCATACGCACGTGCATACTTACATCCTGTTTTTTTTTTAACCACGTATACAGTGCTTCTCATCCACCCGCTCCATCACCCGCTTGGAGGGGAGTGAAATGGAACAAATTGACGATATTAAACGGAACGGCTACACATTCTCAGATGGCGTTGGCAAGATTTCCAGCAAACTTGCCAAAGAAATCGCTGTCAAAATGGAGCTGCGCACTGTCCCATGCGCGTTCCAATTTCGCTTCGGCGGCGCCAAAGGTGTCCTGAGCGTCTCAAACTTCCTCACCGGCCGCAAGATCCAGTTGCGCGAGAGTCAAATCAAATTCAGCTCAACGCACTACGAGCTTGAGATCATCCGATTCTCCACACTTATCCCTGGCTACCTCAACCGTCAAGCCATCACCATCCTCTCTGCCCTGGGCATTTCCGACGAAGTCTTCATGGACAAGATGGATCGCATGATCTCGTTAATGAATAATATACTCAAGAACCCTGACGACGCGCACCGCGCACTCATGTCCAACCTCGACGAGTTCGGCACCGCGCGTATGATGGCGCGGATCATCAAGGCCGGCTTCCTGACGCGCCGCGATCCTTATATCATCAACTTGCTCAACATGTTCCGCGTCGCCATGCTCAAGGATTTGAAGAAAAAAGCCAAGATTCACATTCCCAAGGGCGCTTTCCTTCTTGGCGTCCTGGATGAGACCAACACACTTCAAGAAGGCGAGGTGTTTTGCCAGATCTCGGTGGAGAAGAACAATGGTGCCCGGCGACACATTATCACAGGCGAGGCAGTCGTGTTTCGAAACCCTTGCTTCCATCCCGGCGACGTAAGAAAAGTCCAGGCCGTTGACCGCCCCGAACTTCACCACCTTCACGATGTCCTTGTTTTTTCGTCCCAAGGTTTCCGTGACCTCCCCAGTATGCTCTCCGGCGGCGATCTTGATGGTGATGACTACACGTAAGTGCAAGGATTGGGTATTGGGCAAGTACTCTAATCCGTCCATTTCGGTAGCATTTTCTGGGACAAGGACTTGATCTTTTCTCGCCCGAACCATGATGCGATGGAATATAAGGCAGAAGAACCTACAAAAGTCGACAAGGTCCAGATCTATCATGTTAAGAAGTTTTTTGTAAACTACATCAACAATGACAATCTGGGCCAAATAGCCAACGCCCATCTGGCCACGGCTGATCGCTCGACTCAGGGCGCCCTCGA
The DNA here is from genome assembly GCA_013461545.1 of Syncephalastrum contaminatum. NCBI lineage: Eukaryota > Fungi > Mucoromycota > Mucoromycetes > Mucorales > Syncephalastraceae > Syncephalastrum > Syncephalastrum contaminatum. Next base: position 1,095,531 of record VAFG01000274.1, on the reverse strand, counting down.
TGGTGCTTGCCTGCGGCTCGCGCAGCTTCACTCTTGTGCTGTCGGTAAGTCGATATTCTTGGAAAATGACCTTAATGGAGGATTCACCCACTCTATCTAGATTTCCCGAAGTCCGGCAAGCCTGCTAAATTCGACGACGACCTGCGTGTACGTGCTTTCCCGGATTTCATGCAGAAGAAAGACAAGGAAATGTACGAAAGCAAGAAAGTCCTGGGTCGTATTTACCGGGCTGTCGATAAGGCAGACTACAAGTCATATAAGGCCCACCTGGTCGATAACACGGAGTTTGACCCGCGTATGCGCATCAGTGGAATGGAGCGCTATATTTATCGGGCCCGCAAGCTGCGAGAGGAATACAACCGAGATCTCATGGCGTTGATGAATCAATTCGGTGTCGGCACCGAGGCCGAAATCATGTCTGGCTACATTGTGAAGTGGCTGAAGAAGGGCAACCGCAAATCCATGCACGAAGTACAAAAGCAAACAATGTCGGCAGTGGCCAACATGCGTGAGACATGGAGAAAGGAGCTGGAACGGGAATTTCTCAAAGACACGACCACGCCTGCCCGCGGCATTGAAGCCAAAGCCGCAGCGTGGTACTATGTCACATACCACCCCGCCGAACGCCAGCGCTTCTCAGGTGACAGTGCCAAGCTGTTAAGTTTCCCCTGGGTCGCTGAGGACTTGATCACCCGCATTGCGATCCGCAACATGCACCGCCCAGTTACAGACGAGCAACTGGTTCCATTTGATGAGGAGACCATTGAAAGATATGGCAAGCTGCAAATTGAGGATATGCACGTCTCAGTCATTGAGGAATCGTCCGACGAGGAGTACGAGGAGGAGGACGAAGGCGAGATCGATCTCCTTGGGGCCGAGGCGCCCGCCTACAAAGACGGAGAAGACGACGATGATGGACCCGAGGTCTACACACAAGTCTATACGCAACGTGAACTGCGCGGCTTTAAGCCATTCAAGTCGGACATTCACCGGTTCCCTCCTTCGCCCTCCCCCTCCAACAGCCCGAGCTTGCAACTCTCACCCGAGAATGGCATCTCGCTGTCGAAAACACACAGGCCGGCTCCTCCAGATCATAAGACTAATAATCGAACTGTGGCCGTATCCGCCGACGCCGGTGAAGAGGATCTGATGAACATCCTGCTTTAAACGCTGATACCTTCCCACCTACCATGCCTCATCTCTCTGTCACTCTCTCTCGCTTTTCCCTTTTTATACCCATCCTAATATTTTTGTCTTGTAAATACCTCGCTGAATACGCCTAATTACCCGATTATAAATGAGCGCGCATCATGAGGCTCCCTGTTATCTCCCTCATTCTCTCCAACTTTGAACTTTCTCATTTCATACCCCATTTTACTGGGGAGTTATTAATCCGTCACTCTCAGATACCAAACCTGTTCTAGTCATATAAAATAAACCACCTTACCTGCATAGCTTGTCATTTATGAACGTACTTCTCGCATGAATCCCTGGAGATGGATAAATGACTCAAGTACATATCCGATTGAGGAAAAGTGCACACTAAACACGCACGGATAGATAAACAAATGTCAGATCAAACCCACAAGGCGAAGACACAATTAATGCACCTAAAGAGAGAGGAAAAAAGATATCTATGCATTACCATTACAAAAGAAGAATAGGGTAGATTATTTCTTGTAGTTTAATCCTGTGAAAGGTTCCCACACAGGATTAGAGCCCATCAGATGGGTAGATGAAGAGGGTAGCTCGTGTATCAGACTCGTTTTGGACACATCCTTGAGCTTCATGGCGCTAAAGGCGTCCGTCAACGGCGGCACATCGCCTTCTGACTTGTTATTGTTGTTATCCGCGCTGGCAGGCGGTGACGGCGAACTCATGAACGTTGAAGGTGCGGGTAATGCTGCTGCGGCTTCACTCGCGGAGGCTTTCACATCTGCTTCCGGGTCGAATGGATAGGTTTCATGAGGCGACCACGGGTACGGGGGCGGCGGCGGGGGTGTAAACAGAGGGTGAGGATGGATGCCGGTCGCTGAGGGTGGGGGCGGTGGGGGCATAAATACACCTGCTGGATACGCCGAGGCTGCGGCTGCAGCATGATGCGCGGCCGCTGCGGCCTGCGCGGCTGCCTGACCTGAAGTAGCAGAGGGGGAAGCGGGGTCGTAGATGGCAGGGTCACCCAGAGAAGAAGGCACGGGTGGGAAGAGATCATAAGGCCCTGGCGGCGGAAGGCCCCCAAAATTGGGCATGAAATGAAAGGGTTGCGGCTTGTAGAGCGAGGTGTCGGGCATGAAGAGGGCATGATGGTTTTGTTGCGGGTGCATAGTCGTGTAAGGCGAAGGAAGTGGGTAGTTCATTGGATATGGCCGGAAAGCAGCGTCGAACGGGTGCTTGGCGGAGGGAGAGGGTTGTAGCGTTGTATCGCCTGCTGAAACCATGTCTTCACCTGCCGCTGGTGGACCGGCCACGAATTTGTCGAAATGGACGCGCAGCTGACGTCCCTTGAATGTGTTACCGTCAAACATGTCTATACCCTTGTGAGTACAAATAATGCTTCCCCATCCTTTGCTTACCTATCGCCTTTTTTGCATCCTCTGGAGTGGCATAGAGGACGGTACCAAAACCTCGGCTGCGACCGTCTGGTCCGTGCGCAATGTCCGCCCTCTGAATATTACCTGCCATACGGAACAAATCCTTTAAATCCTGCCATTGACAGTGGAAAGGAAGCTATAAAATGGTTTAGCATCCTCATAACACACATAGCCAGGTACTTGCATTGCCCACGAACAGTTGCCGGCCAATGGCATTCTGTATTTGAGAGTCAGTCGGATATCAGGAACCGTTTAATGGAACGTACCTGGAGCGTCGAACCATGACCGAGATGGGGCGCGGGCTTGGAGGGAGACAAATGCCTTTGTTTGGGTGGTCCCTGTTTGGATTCGAGATAGCCGCGATCTTCTCGGACTTCCAAGACGCGGCCGTGCCAACGGTAATTGTGCAACATGTCTGACCTCAGGATATGTCAAATAAAGTGTGTGCATGAAATAAAGGGGCATATTTGCATTTACCGACAGCATTTTGTGCGTCTTGTACCGTGGCAAAGAGAACGGTGCCATGGCCCTTGGATCGTTTGTCATACGTTAACGCAACGTCGGCTCGAAGTACGTTGCCTGCTTTTCGAAACAAGTCCTTTAAATCTTGCCACCGTACCCGGAAAGGGAGCTAAAGTAAAACAAGCGTTAATGTTTTTGCCTTGCCTTGTCTATCAGAGGAGATACTTGCGTTACCAACAAAAAGTTGTCGTACGGTGATGAGGGCTGGGGAGGTGTCAAGTTCAGATGGTGAGGGATCAGTTTGCACATTGTCGTGTGAATTTTCTCGAGAATTCGAGTCCGGGGAAGAAGAAGAAGGGGTTTGTTCTTCTTGAGGTAATTCAGACAAAGAGGAAGTGGACATGGCCGGGATTGATCAAGAAGGGAAACAGAAAAAGAAAAAGGACACAAACACAGTGCGATAAAGGTCGGCCTTGTTGCTATGGGCTGTGTTTCAGTGGCCTTGAACGGCCTAGAAATTTGGTGCTTCCTTTCAAAAGGAACAAAGAAAAACAGGGAAAGATAATGAAAGGCGAAAAAGGTGCGTGTGTGTGCGCAAAAAGGACGATAGCAGCCGGTCAATGGGAAGAAGAAAGAAAAAAAAGAACAAGCGTTTCGACTCATCTTGCACAGGTTGCACAATAATAATCAGTCGAATCATTTCTGCAGGAAAGCCAAGGAGATATAGTAAGTCCATCCTATTAACGGGACACAGCCTTGGACACTATCTTGGTTCTCATTTCTATAAACTGAAGTTACTGTATAATAATCTAAGAAACGTGCGTAGCCATGGATAGCATTAAATTGGTAGGATGCAGCTTTCTTCGGTTGATAGAAATGCGGGGGTGGATGCGAAAACAATGCTTGACTTTTATAGAAAGCGTCACCAGCCCCTGAGGTTAAACATCATCTTTTGGCGCATACAATAACAGTTACTGCTTCACCTTATAATGACTGTCCCATTACGGCGTGCATTACACTTCAGCTTCCATTCAAGACGATTCTTCTCCAGTACTGCTGATTCACTGATCTATACCACTCCAAATGCCCTCTTCGTCAAATTCGCAAAGATCTTTTCTCTGTCCACTCTCACAGTATGTCTCTTTTTATTTTATTTTTTTGTTCTCTCGTGCCCTAACCCAAATTTAGGTCTCTTCGGTATCCACACCAGCCATTATGTATTTCTGGGATAATCCAGCAGGTAGGAAGAGAACGGAAAAAGCGCGTGGAAAAGTGAATACTTATGCATACATATAATAATAGTACAGGCTGCAGGTCTGAATGAATACATGTTTATGGGTGGTATGTTATCTAGAATCACAAAAAAATCGAAGCTGATCATGGTAGAATCCACCCTGCGCTATATCACTCTCCGTTGTCTTACTCTAGCCTTTGCTGCCAGTCTTGGTTCCACTGGTGCGCTGCACTATCTCCTTTCACCGTTTATCAATGCCATCTACTTGCGATCAGGTTCCAAAACCATCACACCTAACACAGAGGTCACAATGGAGACCTTGGATCTCTTGGCTCGCCGCCGCCACACTACGGTTGCTCTCAAGGACTTGGAGCCCTCTTCTGGCCTGTTGCTGACCTGGACCGTCCGCAAACAGCATCAAAATGGCCTGCCCCAAACTCGGTTCTGGCTTGACAAGCGCAATGGCGTAGGTGACCAGGAAGCCATGCGCAAGATCCTTCGTATAACCACAGAGAACCGTCAGCAGAAACGGGTCGTTTTGTAACGGGTCACTGTCACGGTCACCGCATGTTTCTTTTCTGCATACGTAATTTAGTGAAGTTAAGGCAAAAGTAGAAAACCACCAAAAGTATTTATATGGACATTATAACTGATGTCCCGTTTTTGCCGCATTGAAACGCCATATCCAGCAGTGCTATACTCCAACGGTACCATAGGTACATACTCTACTAGCTAGCCTTGTCAATTTCCATGTCTACTCTCTTCTTTTTGGGTCCTCTTTTCCGTCGAGGTCGAGTTGCTTGGGACCCAACTATCGGTCCACCAGCATTATTATCTGGGGATAGCGTTGATGATGTCGATGTGCTAGGAGGAGTTCGTTCCTTCTGAAACACTAAACTGGGCTTGGGGTGTCTCCGTGACAAGCCCGGCTGAGCTTCATGGCCGAATGAGATGGTCTGAGGTATTGACAGTCGTGACATTTGCGAGGCGAGCTGGTCTACATCCATCGCACTATCTGTACTTTTGCGTGCTCTTGCTGACTTTGGATCTGTCGCGGGTGCGCGGGTGCGGTGGCGTCTGTTGGAGCGTTGGTCTTCAAAAGAGACATTACCTTCCAAGGCCAGAGCAAACGGGTATGTCCGCGGGTATTTGTGCTTGTCGATGAGATGCAAGCGACGCATTTTGGGAGACATGAAATGCTTTGTGCATGTCTCGACATAGCAGCGATACTAGGTATTCTATAGCATAAGATGCATTGTGGGAAACAAACGCTTGATACTCACAATCTTTTCGCCGCTTTCTTTTTGCATTTGCATTATGACGTTATGTATTTCGTCGATGTGTAGTTGAAGGAAAAAAGAGCTGGGGAATACCCTCTGACATTCAATGCACACGTTGCGATGTCGAGCTTCATAGTGGGCTTCATAAGCTGTAATGGACGGAAAGACCAGTACAGTTCCACCCGGCATTCTGCAGCTGCTTAGCTCACAAGCAATCGTTCGAGCGTAATCTCTAAATGGTGACAAGAGGAGAGTAAGTCCATTATTTACCCATGCTTGTTTTCGTACTTGCTTTGAAAGTAACGCAGCCTCTTCTCGAATCAGCTCTGCATGGTGGGCGTTGTCTGAATCGCGCTGGAGCCAGTAAGAGCGTAAAGCAATGTTGCCCTCGTCGAAAAAAGGATCGCTGGGCTTGTAAATGACCTTGGCAGGAACGTAGAGCATAAAAAAAAAGAAAAGAAAGAGAACCGCGCTCGCGTTTCCTTCCCCGCCGTCTACTTTTAGTTTCTTACATGGCAAGTTGCTGCTTTGTGAAGTGGTCATGTTCAAATGGTGCCACTCATACATGGGTACAGCACAAGGCTAAGAAGGGCCTCTCCCTTGAGGAGAAGCGCAAGCGCATGATCGAATACCTTCATGAAACAGTATGGGCTTTTTCATCTGGTGTAACAAACGGAACTCCTGATCCGCATTGTTTTGTCTGCGTATAATAGAATGACTTTTTCCAGCTCAAGGAACTCGAAAAGATAGGACCCAAGAAAGGTGTAGGCACGTTCGTTCAAGTCATGACTATGTGGGTCTATTAATCATTCATATAAAGTGTCTCAATCGGTCAAGGAGGTCGTCCAAGGACTTGTCGATGATGAGCTGGTGTCCTCTGACAAAATTGGCACCTCCAACTACTACTGGGCGTTTACCTCGGCAGCTCTGCAAAAAGTACTCGAATATTCCCAGTTTTGCTTCGCCTTTATTAATCAAAGCAACATCGACTCATAGACGCGCAACGATGAAGCGGACTTGATGGCTAGGATTGAACGCGAAAAGAGCCGCCACAAAAACCTCTTGATTACCATGGCCTCTTTGAATCCAGCAGACCGCGACAAGACAGTATGTTGTCGCTTTCTTTTTTCATGTGCTACGTATCACAAGGCAAGTCCTTAATCACAGTATTTTGTGTTTAAAAAGCCAGAGCGTGAACAATTACTGCTGAGGTTGGAGGTCGAAAAGAAGCGCCAGGCAGACACCCAAAACGTGCTCAGGGAATACCAGGATAGCGACCCTGATGTCTATCGCGAAAAAGGTTAGAGGCATGCAGTCTGTATGTGGGTGTGTTTTTATTTAAAATGGGAGGCACCCTTAGAAAGTAAGATAAAGATCGACAAGGAGGTGGCGAACAAGGCCACAGGTACATGAGATATACAACGTCCGAACCCCAAACTTTGGTTCGATCCACTTATGCACTGACAACTGACACATCCATGTTTATCCATAGAGGATATATGGACATTCAAGTCGTATTGCATTGAAAACTTCGGTATTGATGGAGGGGAATTTGATAAGATGTTTGGCATCCCCGAAGACTTTGACACTCTTCCGTAATAGCATGTGACCCTGAAATCGTAGTAGAAGAGGTTTCTCTTTCCCTCTCTCTTTTTAGTACCCCCCCCCAAAACCCCCACCTGAATTGAATTTCCTTGTTCTCTTCTACACATACAACAAAAAAGTATGCCTGTGAACAAGCGACCCTCCATCGTCAACTTCCCCATCCCGTTTGACCACCCTTACACGCTACCGACGCTTGCGATTGCCCTGGCTGCTTCGTCCTGCGTCTACTACTACCTACAAAGTTCGCACAGGGCGGACCTCATTGAAGCTGTTCGACAACGTGACATTGGCAAACGGCGGCATCTCGACCGTCCCGAGGACAGATATGCGAGTCTCAAGGTATACTATTTGCTTTTAGTTCTATCATATTATAAGTGTCCTTTTTTTGACATTTTCTGCTGAAAGGTCGAACACCATTACGTGAACCCATTTCGAGAATGGCGCAATGTCTCGGTATGGGAGACCGCTCTCTTTTGGCTGCGCAGATACAAAGGCAATGGTTTACCAAAGACAGAAGAGGTGTGTGTGTATGTTTATTACTATATGAAACAAACTAACAATAGTGCTTTATTTTAGGAATTAAGCTTGTCCTTGCCTGTAGTGCAGCCCTCCTTTGACATTCTGTTTCCGCCAAAATCCGATCTGACTGACTCATGGGACGTTGACAAGCGCCCTCCGCCGGTTGCCATGTCATGGCTCGGGTAAAATCCGATTAGGAATATCGCTTTCTGTTTTTGTCAAGTATTCATTTTTCATTTTTTTTCCGTGTCTAGGCAATCCACTTGTCTTATACGCTTGAACGGACTGACCATTCTCACCGACCCGGTGTTCAGTCGGTGCTCCATTAACGATTACCTCGGTCCCAAGCGTCTTCGGCCCATCCCGTGTACAGTCGAAGATATCCAGGGCAAGATTGATATAGTGCTCGTTTCGCACGATCATTTTGATCACCTGGGCAAGTCATCATAGACAAGAGGCTGACAAATATATGTAAGCTGACCTCCCATTTATAGATGAACAAGTCGTCCATAAACTCGGTGATTCTGTCACTTGGTATGTACCTCTCGGTCTCCGCAAGTGGTTCCTGAAAAAAGGAATTGAAAATGTAGGTTTTTCTCAGGCACAGGCACGGGATTGTAACTTATCTATGCGTATAGGTCATCGAACTAGACTGGTGGCAAGAGATACACCAACGCGAACAGCATGACGTGACCATTGCTTGTGTCCCTGCTATGGTATGTATTTCTTATTCATCCGGATACACAAATCACTCATATGAACACCGTTAAACCCACAGCATTGGAGTGGCTCTAGAACACCATTTGACAAGAACACGACACTTTGGTGTAGCTATGTGATCAAAACACCCAGTGACCGCGTATTCTTTTGGTAAGGCCCTTGGTTGACGAATATTGCCTTTTTTTCTTAACCTTTTTCTCTGTTAGCGGTGATACGGGATATTCTCCCGAACTCTTCAAAGCCATCGGCGACCGCTACGCGCCCTTTTCTCTGGCGGCTATCCCCATCGGTAGTTTCCAGCCAACCAATTTGATGCAGCATCTGCATATGGGTCCAGAGGAAGCGGTTCAGGTGCACGAGGATATTGGTAACCCTCAATTATCTGTCGGTATCCATTGGGGTACCTTTATGATGTCGGACGAACACTATTTGGAACCCTCCCGGCTGCTCAAGAAGGCATGGCAGGCACGAAGTCCGTCTACCGATACCACTTCACGCTTTATTACTACTGCACTTGGCGAAACTGTGTGCGTAGGTGCTTTGTAATTTAGAAACCCTATTTTCTCTCTCGCCCCTGTATACCACACCCATAGAACACCCTCCCCCAACGATTCACGTGTCATACGATATATCTATAATGCACTGACATACGCGACATTTAGCCGTTCATGCGTCATATATGTGGTTAGCGTCGTATATGGCATTACTATAGCAATAGAAGCTTGTTGATCCGCGTTGACATGATGCTTGGAGGCTCTCCTCACGTCCTCCGCTCCTTAACTGGGATTGGGGAACCCAGGTTATGCAGCTGCGAACCGGTCAAAAGAGTAATCCGTGTTCCTGATGGTTCTATGGCCATATCTGTGCCCAAAGATATTATACTGACTACTAACTCAATCTTGGTCACGGAACCCATCGTGGATCCTGGATAGTAGTCAATGATTAGTCTTGAGAATATATTATGCGCCGGTAAATTCGCCTTAAGACTCGAATGATGGTTAATAGATAGGCATCTTAATATAATTTATGCTTAGGATCGTGAAAGGCTCTTTATTGATGTGCTCTAGACATAGTTAAGAAGTTTGCAGCCACCGCCTTGGTACACGTCAACCTTATTGATGCCGTGCTCTTTGTTCAGGCTCTCATAGTTTCTCATCGAGTAGACATAAAAGTCGATATGTCTTGACGAAAAGCTCCAGCCACGGTCTACACAAGTCAATCATGTCAGTTCATACTCTTATCTGTATAATTTCTGTTCTCACCATCAACAAGGAGACAGCCATTGTGCTTCTTGGAAGAACCAGGAATATCCCAGCCGTCCAGTTGGGGCACATAAATCTTGGTACCGCGCGCAATATCGTTGGCTGCGACGGTGACAAAAGGACGCAAGGCAGAGCTGTGCGCTGTAAAAAAAAGAAAAAATTAAGTTAGCAAACGAATGAGATTGGATATATGCTCAAGACTTACACGTCAGACCATAAGGATTATCATTCTTGTCAACCTCCATGAAGCAGTTATAGTTGGTGCAGGAACAAGCACCGAGATTGACGACCTTGCTACCGAGCACGCCCGTGCCTTCCATGACAAGCGCATCGGCGTACTCGACCGAGGTCTTGCCAAGGGACTTGCCATCACAGGTCTTGATGGTGACTTGCTTGCCCTTCTGGCTATAGTCATCGGGGTGGGCAATCCAGTAGTACGTCATGGGCACCTTGGACTGGATCCGCTTGCGCTTCTCCGTGGAAGACGAAGACGAGTCATCATTTTTGTCGGTGTCCTTGTCTTTATCGTCTTTTACAGGGGTCTCCGTGGATGTCCAGCCATCATCATCAGAGCTGCTGCTGTTGTTGTCTTTCTTATCGTCGTCTTTCTTGTCATCGTCCTTCTTGTTGTCGTCTTCCTTGTCGTCTTTCTTATCGTCAGCCTTGTCATCGCTTTTGTTATCACTGCTGCTGCTTTTTTTGTCATCACCGTTCGTCTTGGACGCAAGATGGGTCGTCGAGTTCTTGATCTTTTCCGACTCCTCATCTTTTTCCTCCTTGGCTTCTTTCTTGGTCTCTTTGTTGGATTTTTTCTCTTCCTTGGTCTCGGACTTGTTGCTGGTCTTCTTGTCGGATGAGGAGGACTTCTTGGAGATACAGTAGCTACGGCCAAGTTTCAAATTGTTGCAAGAACCCGTGTTGATGGGCGCGTTCAGGTCATAGAACGATTGCAGCGAAATGCCGTACTGCTTGGCTACCTTTTTGCACGTGTCACCCTTGACGACTGTTGAAAATATGAGTTAATAAAAGCATAGCCAGTGATAGCTAGCATTACCTTTGTGACGCAGGGTACAATCATCAGGCGAGCCTGCACCCGAGTGCTTGACGCAGTACTTCTTGCCTGACTTGAGGTTTTTGCAGTTGGATTTCACCTGCGGGTTCCAGAACATAAAGTCGTCAAGGTGAATACCGTACTTATCGGTGATGGAGAGACACGTGTCACCGGATTTGGCTACGTAGATATAATTAGATATGTGACTCCATACTAAAGAGAAGACTATGGATTTACCCGTATATTCACTTTCGCATCCAGCAAGGCCACGTCGCTTAAAAGATACCACCTTGCTGCGGACATTCACCGCGTCTTCATCCACAAGTTCAAAGGCGGGTTCAGGGTCATCGTCACGAGCAAATACAGAGACATAGGAGGCCGAATATTTCGGCGGGTCAATTGCTACCGTCAGATCGATATCAGGCACGACTTCGAGATCATTCTTGACGGTGACTGTCATGGCTGTCTGCACAAGTGCCAGAGCAAAGGTAAGAGTGGTAACTGTTTTTTTGGAAAAAAACATGGTGGATAGATGATTTGGGGTGAGGTAAAGGTACACGAGGGGATGGACGCGCCTGGCGTTTATCTGGAATAATAAAAAGGAAAAAGGACTGGAAGGTGGGATGAGATGGGATCGGCGTGTTTTAGTTGTTCAACGCACGCGAAGGCACCACACACACGCTCAGGCGAAATGGAATATAGAAAAAAGTGAAGATGGAAGGGGATTGATGCAGAAACCTTTCTCTTCGCTAGGCTGTTTATAAAGGTCGGAGTGAGGTTGCACAAGCAGTCGATACGAATGCTGCTTCTGCCCTTCCATGGCTTCTATCGTGCTCCGCTGGAGGAGCGCGTTAAGGAAAAGATGGCCGACACTGTAGGAACACGCTGTGGGCTTCCTGCCCCTTTTGTTCCTGACAATGCTTATTCACCTACCGCCCGTGGGTACCACCGCAGAGAAAATTGTCATTTTCCAAACGGAATATCGGATCTTTTTGTCACGCCTCTTTTCAATTTACGCTCTTGTCCGTAATTTACGAGCTTGTTCTCCGGTTTCTGTGTGATTAATTGATTGTGCAGACACTGTCATCCAGACTCTTTTGCTTCCAGGTCTGATACAGCGGCTCCTCCTGACTTTACAACTTATTGCTCCATGCGGTCTACAAACGCGACAGGCGCCATTCCAGTATGATTGACGTATACCACAATTGAGTACACGGACGAAATTCGATACATGTAGTCGATGGAACGTCAACGTCTACAGAAGTCTAATATTACAGTGAGTTCCTTTTAACCCCAAGGGTCAAAACGCAGTACATAAACACAGTATAAAAAAAAGGTTCACGAACCGACGTTCAGGAAAACCCAAAGTTGTGTCACATTGAGCCGAAAATGTAAGCGAATCACACGATTCCCTTGTTTCTTCTTTCCTTGACCTGCATATGTAAAGCATGTTCCGACTGTCTCTCTTCTGCTACTGGTGTCATATTACTTTATACATATGCATGCTGTGTCTGCACATCCGACGTAAACAGCACAGAGTTTACTCATTTATGCTATTGGTACGAAAGCCTACTTTGCCCATTGTTACGTATGATGCTATTGCTTCTTTAATATGTACCGAATGCGTCACCTGAAATCATGGTGCATGTACGTATCTTTGCATCTTTTTGTCCAGGTAGAGAAAGAACCTTGTTGTTTTTATATCTATGCAGAGTATAATCATTCAATTGGCATCACATAGCTGCTACCGTGATGACATGCATTTTCATATTATATATGAGAGCTTCTAGGCAGAAACTTTAATCGGATGGATCATGCCTTGGAATGCTCACAAGTCTTCTTTACGCCACAAATGGGATACGAGGAAAGCATACATAGCATGCGAGTCGGATGGCTACACAGAAACCTCACCCTCACGGCAGGATTATTCCGTGCTGTGTTCAGCTGGTCTGAAAAAGACGCCCCGCACTCTCGACGCGTGGTCTTGTTACCGTGAACAAAAAAATATATGGAGGAATGATCGTTTATTATTTATTATTTATTACACCACATACGGCAACCAAACAAATGATGCGTACTTTCATCAGCACATCACGTTCCTCATAACAATAATGCTTCTCTCTCGCACCGCAGCTCTTGCCCGCAGATGTCATACCAAATCTTCTTGATAGAGAGACCACGCGCGGTTCCCATGTGCGTATACTAGTAGTGTGTGCTCCTGCTTTTGTTTACGAAAAGCAATCGACCTCAGGGTACATTCCCAGACCATTGGAACGATTTATTGTTTCTCCGCTTATCTCATTGTCGACAACAGCAAAGGCAGCGAAAGATATGGGGGCCATGATTAGATCACTTTCCTTTTCAGGCTTTCTATATGGAGTATTTATTTTACGTGATAGGTCTGACGCTCGCCTTTCATATATGCTTTTGTGAAGCACTGTCCTGGGAGTTTAGCATATTTGTAGTTTTTGGTATATGCTCCCAATGAGCTATTCAATTTTCGACTTCGTGACAGAACAAACATGACCAGCCGCCGAGATGAGCGGCCGCAGGCGCATTGTAGATGCACTTATCAGAAATAATGAATGATACATGACGTGCTTATAATAATTTAACCGTGATTAATATAGTAATTATTAAGCAGGATCAAGGCAACTTCGCCTTTCCTTTGATAAGATTCTTTCCTAGAAGTACCTGAGATATGTACGACACGCGACTAAGTATATAAATGCCGGTAATGCGTTGATATGAATGGTGATAAAAGACAAAAATTTTGGCAGCTTGTCTGCGCGACCGAGTAATTCTCGTGACTCCTCACTGATGACCGCAACATTCGAGCATCGCTATACGTATTGCTTCCCTTTTACATAAAAAGATTAATAAAACCCATTAAAAAACCAGCATCAAGCTCGACAAGTGCTCCCTGCAAATTCTGGGGGTCGCAGCCCTCGCACCCTGTTGAGGTACCTCGACGCCGCCTCTGGCGCGTGATGTGCTGCTCGCAATAACGACAGCGTTTAGTTTAGCTCGCCTTGTTTTTATACCAATGAAATCATGTCGGTAGCCATCCAACAATAGGTTGCTAACGAAGGGAGTGAGAGTGCCAAAGCGGCTTACAACCTTTACAACGCCGCGCACGCATTACTTGTAATATATGTTGTCAAGCGTGTTCTGATTTTCTATACTTCCTGCAGACCGTTATTCAAATTCTCTCATGTGTTGCGTGTCTTGCGAAGGAGCATGACATGCTGGGTCGCCAGACTTGAGCTCATGACAACATACGCGAATACTAAAATCAGTTCTCTGAGAGCAAAAATATGAATGAGTGAACAAGGATGCTATAAAGGTGACACAATGATGACCACCTAGAAAGCTGCTATTCCTTCTTTCATTCATCGACATAAAGAATTTTTTGTGCAATTCAGATGATGGGCTTTGTCCTGTTGTTTCTGCCGATCAAAGGGACCTGTTATTTGTGGGGCGCGGCGCCCCGCCGGGGGGGGGTGCATCAAGCTTATTTATGCAGGAGTGACCTATCTTTTACAGCGCTGTTCAAGTCATGGGTCACCTCAAGAGCAAGAAAAAGGAATACGAGCATCGTATTGCCATGCGCACTTCAATACATCATTATGAGAAGTGATAGGTTACCAATTGAACAGTGCCAACTAAGAATTGAAAAGGACCCGCATTGTGAAGGGGCACAACAAATATAGAAGATCGATAGGCTTGGCGAGAGTCAGGATACTGATGTCGCGCAAAAGAAGGCGAAAGATGGCGGCACGCTGCTCTCAGAAAGAAAGTGGGGTTTTCGTTTGTTGTACGCATTACCCATACGTATCTTTATCTTGTCTTTTGTTGCGGAACGCCATCCGAGGTTTTTTCATTCCCTAAAAAGACATGAAAAAAAGAGGGGGGGAGGAGTGAGGGATCGTCACACGATCCGTGCGTTTCACGCGATCATATGCAAGATCACCGGTGCAGGTTCCTTTCCCTTGTTTGTTCGTACGACAGTGGATGTGAACAGATCGCCAGTGATTGTGAGAGCTTCCTTTT
>VAFG01000274.1:1063777-1080340 GCA_013461545.1 Syncephalastrum contaminatum | reverse complement strand
TTATTTGCAGCTTACTCTGCTCTTCTAAAATATGTGGTGCTTTGCGACAAGGAAATGGAAGGGTCGATCTAATATTATAAAGTAGGCAAGAAGAGCAGAGGAAAATCATGGGGAGAGAGAGATAAAGATAGAGCGTGGACAAGCGGGAGATAAAGAGTAGTGAGAAGGAAAGGTAGATACCATAATGGTCGTGTAAATTACAGAGATACAGTAGATGGGAAGGTTAGTGCTTTTTGGTGTGTGTGTGTGTGTGTGTGTTCATTTTTTTTGGGAGTAAGGTGGGAGATATGAGTAAGGTATATAGAAAGCATGTCTTTTTTGAGGTTGTCGGTATGTGTGTGTGTGTGCGTGTGTGTGTGTCAGATGAGCAAAAGAGTTCGGTGAGGAGATGTCTCTTTCTGTCCTTGATTTTTGCTTTTTTTTGTGGGCTTGATTTTTGTTTGATGACGGTCCATGAGCAAAGGGGAGAGAGGGGCAGTAGGATGATAGCACTTTGCGAGAGAGAGAGAGAGAAAGAAAAGTAGTGTGGATGGCTTGCTTGGGTTGTTTTTCTTTTTTTGGATGGGATGAGATCGGCATCCGGACGTGAGCCATGAGGGCGCGGTGTCCCTTAACGACGACCAACTATAGAAGAAACGTCCAAGACATGAGTGGGTCTGTACTGTTTGTGCTGTGCACAGACGTGGCTTTACTTACTACTTGCGCGACCGCAGTCGGGGCACCAGCTCGTGTCGAAATAGCGTCGGTGGATGAGACAGTAGCTTCGTCCACGGCCACTGCAAACGCGGGCGGTTTCACTAATGATGTTGGCCTTTGACGCCGTAGAGCATTTGACTATTGCTGCGCTTGTCATAGCTGGCATGTGTTTGTTGCGGAAGAGGAGAAAAAAAAAGTAGGATAAAAAAGAAACGCACGAGCAAATGAGCTGGTGAGACCATCGTTGCAGGGGGTGGGTCTTTATATAAGCAGTACTAGTGGCTTGGGATGGGGGACGTTCCTACTGCGGGACAGCGAGCAAAAAGAGACGAGAAGGTGGGGGTGCACTGTGCCACCTTGGCTATTTCACAGTAGCTCGGTCGATTGCATATGCATGAGAACCTGGGGGGGGGGACCTTTTTTTCCTATGAGCTATTGGACCGCCTGTCCGGGCCCATCCTTTTTCCTTTGTGCGCAGTTCTTTTTTTTTCCTTGCTGTTAAGACTCCGGACAATAAACTTATTCTACCTTTCAACCTTATCGCTCGATCAAATGGATTGAGATACAAAAAATAACGACGGGATTTACATGGCTACAGAACAGAAGGGAGGAACAGAGAAGAAGACAGGGGATGAAGGAGGAGAACACGGGCACACGCAGGTATCGCGCTCTCACATATCCGTTCTCTCTTTCTGGCTCTTGCATCCTTGCTTGGTACACGCACTCGCTCAGTCGCTCGTTCTTGCGCGCACCCGCGCGCGTGCTCACGTACATAATATACAGACACGGTAACGAAAGCACCAAAAAAAAAAATAACAAGAAACCATTCGTGTGTGTATATGTGTGTGTAAGCGTGTGTATGGGTGTTGGTGTGCGCGACCATGCACCTCCCATGTCACGAGCACTACACCAAACCAAGAGGAAAGAGAAAACAAGGTTCTGATCATGGGAGCCGTCTTCCTTCTTCCTCCGAAGCCTTTTTCCTTTTCCATCGGGCCAACTCATCATGGGACAAAAAATTTTGGATCGTTTGCGTTCATCGGCGTTTCTAACAGGATGCATGGCTAATTCTTTTTTGCAGCTTTTGTGTGAGGCATAATCAGGCAGCGCAAACGGAAAAAGGTTGGATGTGCGTGCGATAAGCGCAAAAAGACGAGGTCGCACCTTGTGTCTAACGCCAGCCGGCCCCGTGACCAGGTTACATCGGCGTGCAGATTGCCTATCATCTAAGGTAAAAGCTATTATTGCAGGCCTTAAAATCATTTTTTTTTCATCAAGAGGTATTATTTTCCATTGGTCCTTGTTCTCTCTTTCTTTTTTCCTCTTCACTTTGTGTGTGCATGTGTCTGTTTCATTTCGATGGAGCACTTGATTTGGGCGTATGGCTTTATTTGGAATGTTGGGGCAGCATAACAAAGGATACCAGAGAGAGGGTTGAAAGGCAAAAAAAAAAAGTGGGCATGGGACATGGCAAACAAAAAAGAAGGTTTCCCGATAAATGCGAGTCCCAAGCCAGTGGGCAAAAACCAGCAATGGCTGGCCCGAGCGCCTTTTGTTTATAAGCGTGCACGGCCACCAGGCAACCAAAAAATAGAGATTAAAGAGCGCACTCCGCAACCAAAGGGTCCCTTTTTTGTGGGATGAAGGACTAAAGACACGAAGCCATGCGATTGTGTTTTGCAAGACAACGCCCGCAATCCGCCTAGAAGAAGGGCCTGTCCAGTTCATCAAGAAGCCACAACACACAGACATTTTTTTTTCGTCTCAGAAAATAGAGAGTACAAGACTTGCACACGCCATACCTAATAAGCTTAGTGTTGCAGTCACCTTTTTGTTTTTTCGTTAAGGTACGTTGCACCGACGAAATCCATCCACATCATCATCATCATCATCATCAGCATCATCATCAGTCTACCGAACCTTGCCCCTGTGCCCTGTCCATTTGGCTCTAGAAAAAAAAAAGGGTACATATAATATTTTTCCTTCAACGTCATAGGATCGAACGCGACAGAATTTCATGACGTGCGCACCATCCCTCCACGTCGCCTTCCTCGTGTGTCCGCATCTTACCTCCCCACCATTCTCATGTATTTTCCACGCTACGCATCTTTACACGTCTTGTACCCTATTCAGTATGAGCATTCATCCCAAGATTATCTTTCCGGTGGCACGCAAATAAAGACACATGCGCAACATTAACAACGGTACTCGGTTTCATTTGTTTTTTCTTTGTGTACGGTGCCCGTCGGAGGATGGCCGAGACCTCTCTGTGCAAAGATGGAGTGGATTTTATTCTATTTTATTTTGGGATGTGGCCGTCCCCCCATTCTAGACTGGGTTACACATGCAACATCGACGAGATGATTGTGAAGTACACCAACAATGCACTCAGGTTACACATCGGCTATGTTGAACACTCGTAATTTTTTTCTCGTTGTCATCGAGAAAGACAAACGAGAAAGAATCCCATGACGGCTTGGCCTTCCACCGTGCCCTTTTATGGGATAAAGGATATCTTTAGGTCCTCTAAACTCAAAAAATCACGCTCCAGCGGATGGGGCATTTAGACAGACCACGACGCGCATGCATCCACATGGCGTCAATTTACAGAAGTTGGTAAAATAGAGCAGCAGGCATGATTATTTACATTGGCATGACCATTTTCCAATGACGGGGTGAAGTCCGCTGCGGTTGATCGAACGTGTGCAGATAAAAAGAAAGGACCATACATATGGCATCAGCTTTTGACTTTGTGTTCTCCCTTTCAATGTTTTTTTTACTCAATTACGGCGATCTCCAATTTCTTTTTATGCAGTGGGTCGCACCACTGCTTGTCTGCGTGACCCCATGACCTCTCCCCCCTTCTTCTTTTGCCACCATCTCATCATATACATATACGAAAGTTTTTTCACCCTTCTGTATTGTTCGAAATTGCCCACACTAGAGTTATCTGTGGCATGCCACTCCTGTCATTCTCGTGTAAGACAGCTATCATCCTCGTTCCCATCCACTTTGTCCACCCTTCAAGGGAATCGTCGTCATGTTACCCTTTTACAAGTGCGGCGTAAGCGACAAAGGAAACTCAGCGGCGTGTGCGTCTGCGTGTTGCTTGCATGCGCTTTGCCGCCCCTTCCAGTTGTTGTTCACCTGGCCGTTTTTCCCACTCCAAAAACAATTTTTTCTGTGGGTTTCTGCTCAATCAAGACAGGCAGAACGTGGCAAAGCACCCAAAAGGCCCCAGGCGTGGGGTTTGGGGCCCCGTATAGGGCGCCGAGGCGGCGTATTACGCCCACCTCCTGCTCCTTTGGGTTTTAAAATCAGATATTCCTGAAGGCACCTAAAACGTTGTCATGTGTGACCCAATAGGTCATAGAGTAATTGGAGTGATAGTCGGGAGAGGAGCCATAACAGCGCGAGAGGTTAGAAACACAGAAGGATGGTGTGGGTGCATCACAGGTTGGATGGTGATTCTTCGGCAGTTGACACATTAGAAGTTGTGGCCACATAGCAGCGCCGCACCCGCACCCGCACCCGCAACCACAATCACACCCACATACATAGTACGCAGTACACATACGCATACACATGAGCACATATGCGCTAACTCAAATTGCCATGGCGTCTTTGACATCCTGTGGTATCTAACTCTCTTTTTCCTTTCTCTTGGCAGCGATAGGAGAATGAGAGATTGATACGCAGGCGGCTGAGCTCAGTTATTGGGTAACGCAACATACTCACGGGTGCATGTATGTAAGCCAAATGCTCACCCTATGCACTTGTGTCGGCTGATGATACGTAGGTCGGGAAGAAAAGAGGAGGACTGAGTAAGCTTCAATGTACCGTTCTTGGGCAACGCCACCAATCGAGTGCTTACCGGATATCCAGGTCAGTGCTGAAGGTTCCCATCATGGTGACAGGCCCTCATGGCCCCATGCACCCGAAGACAAATAGCTTGACATACTTTTCTGGGAGATGCTCATCTAGAGTCTTTGATACCACCCATGTACGTAATCCAAGCATCCTTGTTGTTTATTTAGGAAAATCAAGCAGTAAAAAGGATAAGAAAAAGATCTACGCTTGACGTATGTACATGGTTACGATGATAAAATCTCGATTGCTGGTAAAAGGCCGTTGAATAAAAAGTATGTTTGTTTGTCTTGATGGACCAGGGCTTATCACATGTACACGGGCTGGTGATCGACTCAGCAGGCCCGTGTCAGACGCAGAAAAACAACGCCTACATTTCACGGGGCAGTTAATAAATCAGGGATTCTACGTAGCAAGACAGGAAAAACGGTGTAATCGTATGAAAGTACTGAATTAGGTGTCAATAAGCTTTTTTTTTTTGCTTTGTGGACGGATGCGGAAACTTTGCTGCAAACACAAGCCATGACATCTTAGTGCACGTGAAGTGCTACCTCTTTATTATTGCTGTTGTTCCCGTGCCAAACTTACGTAAAAAAAAAAAAAGAAAAAAAGGTAGTAACTCACCGGTGTGCATGGGCAGCCTTGGTGCCATAAGCCTCAACTGTACGACATGTTAAGAAGAAAGCCATTTGTGTAAGATGAGAGATGGCGATTTTGGAATTGAACTTTCAGCGTTTTTTCCTTTGAAGGCAACTAGCTACCTTGTAAGAAGAGTGTGTGGACAAGACGTGTAACCTCAGGCCTTGTTATTTTTTAGAGTTTCTCGGAAATAAATGCATGTTATGGTAGGGTACATGTAACTCTATGATGCTATGTATAGATGATGCAAAGACTACGGACGAAATGGATGTCCAGCAAAGAGTTATTATTATTATTAGGAAACGGAAAACAACTTTTAATGAAAGTGATGGTCTATAGGACAGAGACGATCAGGTTGGAATGACAAGAATAAAAAGGTCTACATAAAAAAGATGAGGAAGGGGGATGTAGAGGGACGTAGAGAAAACGGTATACGATGACGAGGGATTTACAGACGCTCCTTGACCCAACCTTCAAGGCCATTGGCCAGCCAGATCTCCTGGATACTCTTTCCAAGAGCACCGACCTTGTAGGTCTTCTGCGTTCCATCTTTCTTGGTCACGTTCAGACGACCGTCTGCGGCATGGATCTCGATCTTCCATTCAGTACGCTGGGTCAGGTCGGACGAGCCCACCTCGGACTTGAGGTCCTTGACGAGCTCGGGCGAGTCAATCAGGAGCAACGCATTGTTGATTGAGTTGCGCTTAAACGTCTCCGAGTAGGAACCGGCAATCATGATCGGGATGTTTCGCGACTTGATCGCTGTCGCAGCCTGCTCACGCGAGGAGCCCGTACCAAAGTTGAAACCGCCCACCAAGATATCACCCTAATAAAGTATAAGCCATTGGGCTATTGGAAACGATTTGCTTCTTTACCTCTTGAACCACATTGACAAAGTTGGGGTCATAGTTCTCCATGACGACCTTCTTCATGTCCTCAACTGTCATGTCGTCGTTGTAAGTGTATTTTCCGGGGTAAATACCGTCGGTGTTCAGGTTGTCAGCATGGCAGAACAGAAGGTTGCCGCGGATGATACCAGGGAAGTTGGGCAGCACCTCAGCATCGTCCGCACTCTCTGTCTTGGCAGGTTCGGTCGTCTCAATGGTGAACTTGGGCTCGGCCTTTTGGGGAGTACTACCGCCCAACACAGCGGATGGCGAAGCAATCTTGCCAGTGACAGCCGAAGCAGCAACGACAGCTATTTGAATTTAACATGAGTCGATCTCGATGCTGTCGCTTCCGATCCGCTAAACTTACCTGGAGAGGCCAGATAGGCCAGGGCAGAGGGAGAACCCATACGGCCCTTGAAGTTACGGTTCGTGGCCGAGATACCGACCTCGCCGTCCTTGAGCAGACCGGTACCGAGACCGACGCAAGGACCACAGCCGGCCGGGAGCACCTTGGCGCCGGCCTCGAGCAGCGTAGCCCAGTCGCCGGACTCCTCGACTTCCTTTTGCACCTCCGAACTGGCAGCAGCGACGTAAAACTCGACGCCGTCCTTAATCTTCTTACCCTTCAAGACCTCAGCAGCCTGCTTCAAGTCGGTGGCACGCGAGTTGACGCACGAGACGAGGTAGGCCTTGTTAATGTTGATGTTCTGGGCCTCGAGCTCGGCCAGAGGGGTGGCGACCTTGACCGAGTTGGGACCCGAGACGTGCGGGGACAAGGTTGCGAGGTCGAGAGTGAGCTTCTTGGCATAAGTCGCGTTCGGCGAAGGCTGGATCGGGTTGTCGATCAAGGCCTGGATGGTCTCGTTGTTGATGCGGGGATGGACAAAGTCTTGACCGGGCGGGGTGGGAGGGAGGTTCTTGTTCTCAAAGTGGGTCAGGGCGATGCGGCGCATGCGCTTGCGGAGGAAGTCAATGGTCAGACCATCGACGGGGAAGACACCGGCGAGGGCGCCCCACTCGGTGGTCATGTTCGCAATCGCGAGACGGTCCTCGACAGACAGGTCCTTGAGGGCCTGACCATGGAACTCGATAGCGGTGTTTAAAACCTGGTCTTGATTAAACAGGCCGCACAAACTGATTATCACATCTTTGCCGGTGACGCCAGCCGGGAGCGCGCCCTGAAGCTCGACCTTGACCACGGGAGGAATTTGCCACCACGTCCGGCCCGTAGCCCAAATTGCGGCCGCATCGGTGCGCACAATCGGGGTACCTACGGCACCGATACCACCGTACATGTTGGAGTGCGAGTCGGAAGCGACTGTCAGGGTGTTGGGAAACGCATAGCCCTCTTCGATCATGACCTGATGGCCAATACCACGGCCAGCCGGGTAAAAGTCGACGCCATGCTCGGCAGCAAACTTCTCAATGTTGGCGTACTTTGTCAGGTTCTTTTCCGACTTGTTCTGGACGTCGTGGTCGAGGGCAAACACGGGCTGCTTGGGGTTGT
Organism: Syncephalastrum contaminatum; assembly: GCA_013461545.1. Lineage (NCBI taxonomy): Eukaryota > Fungi > Mucoromycota > Mucoromycetes > Mucorales > Syncephalastraceae > Syncephalastrum > Syncephalastrum contaminatum. Next base: position 1,072,741 of record VAFG01000274.1, on the reverse strand, counting down.
AGAACTTGGTTGCGCCAATGGACTTGAACTTGGGCATGACGGCACCCGTGTTGTCGTGCGTCAAAATGTGCGCAGGGCGGATCGAGATGTAGTCGCCGCTCTTGACCTTGTAGCCCTCAGGGAGATCGACTGCGTACTTTTGCACGATCTTTTCAATCAGGTTCTGGGTATCGGCCGCATCGGAAGCATAACCTCGTCGGTACCGAGCGGAGGCGGGCACAAAGGCGCGGGTGCGCAGGATATTTGCTCTGGAGAGAGTGACCAACATTTCCCAATAAACAAGAGCGGAAGAGAGATATAGAAAAAGGGAAAAAGAAACAGAAAAAGAAAGAGTGGGGAGTGGAGCAAAGAAAAGAAAACAAAATCCTAGTTGAAATGTTCTACTGAAATGCCGTTACAGATCTCCGTTCTTTTACCTTTTTTGGTTGACCCAGCCACCAACCCAGCATAAGCGCGCTGACAACTTTTTTCCCCCCACTACATTTTTTTCATATTACTGCATAGAAACAAGATCATGAGCTTATATACCTGCATTGCATGCCAAGTGGCATTCGAATCTGCCGCTAACCAAAGAACACACTACCGATCTGACTGGCACAGATACAACCTCAAGCGCAAAGTAGCAGACCTGCCACCTGTCACCGAAGACCAATTCCAGAACAAAGCCCAGAGTAAGTTGTCCTCACTCCAGATAACCAATCCTAATACGATCTCCAGCAAAACAAGAGACACAAGCACAGCAAACGGAAGCAAGTGCATTCAAGGGTTACTGTGAGCCATGCAGGTAAGATCCTCTGCTCTTTTTGTTGATTTGCCCTGACCCGGATCTTGTTTGCAGGAAATCGTTCCGGACCAAGAATGCGTATGACAATCACGTTCAGTCCAAAAAGCACAAGGAAGTCGCTGCCAAAGCTGTGCCTCGACCCAAAAAGGTGGAGGAGGTGCAAGAAGAGGCCAAGCCTATTGCCGACGAGAACGACACACCCAAGGCCGACGAAGAGCAACCACAAGAGAAAGAAGGAAAGCAACCCCTGCCTGATCTGAGCATCAACGAAAACATGACCGAAGAAGAAATGCTGGCCAAGATTGACGCCAAGATCAAGGCCGCAAGGCGCTTGACCGAGACCGAGTGTCTCTTCTGCTCACACGATGCCGATACCTTTGAGGCCAACATGGAGCACATGACCCATGCACACAGCTTTTTCATTCCTGATATCGAATACCTCGTTGACCTTAAGGGTCTGGTGCGTTATCTCGGCGAAAAAATCAGTGTCGGTAATGTTTGCTTGTACTGTAACGGCAAGGGACGTGAGATGCGTTCGCTCGACGCCGTGCGGAAACATATGGTAAGTTGGCTCGGTTTCCATATGAGTGCAGTGATTGACACGAGGGTGTGTAGATGGACAAGGGCCATTGCAAGATTGCATATGATACCGACGACGATGCCATTGAACTCGTGGATTACTATGACTTCTCTTCATCCTACCCGGAGCTCGAAGGCGAGGACGTCGACGCCGATGCCGATTTGGCAGAACTCACCCAGGGCATTCACCTCGCTGATGACGACATGTCGCTCGTCTTGGCCAATGGCTCGGTCATTGGTCACCGCAGCCTGAAGCGCTACTACGACCAGAAGCTCAAGCCTGAAGAGGTAAGATATAAAAGAAAAGGCACGGAAATAGCAGAGTATTCATTCTTTTCTGTTTTTTTTTCTTAACAGACTCGCGACTCGGTGCTGATCAACAAGCTCATTGGACAATACGAAAACATGCAAGGCTTCGAGTCGATGCGCGCAAAGCAAGGCCAGCGTCTCATTACGGACGGCCGACCCGACAAGGTGCGCCCAACCGAGGCTTTCAGAGATCACCGTATGCATCACGAATACCAGACTCGTGTGGGTCTGCAGTCCAACAAGTTGCAAAAGTACTTCCGTGTCCAAATCATCTAAGTTTCTCTTTCATAAATATAATCCGCATGCTTGTATTTTTATCTTTAATGTGTTGTGTCTGGCGAAAGAACCAAGGGAAAAACAGCGACAATAGGAGTGGATATGCTCGTGGTGAGGGAGGGAACAGGAGAAAAAAAATATCTAAACAAGCTGCATGTCTGGTCCCCTTTCATAGCTGCTAATTCATAGTAAGCCCGCCGTCTTATATTACTGCGTCCCCTTCTCATCCTCTTTTTTATCTTCCAATACTTTTTTTCTTCTTTTTTTTTAACCATCTCGTCTTCTATTCTTTAATGATTTTTCCTACCGTGCGACTTTGGGCCCTGATGGCAGCAACGACAGCAGCTGTCACGGCGCAGGTATCCGTGCCACTGCGGCGCAACGCCGAATACAAGCCCAATCCACGAATCGCACTGCGGCAGGCCCAAACGAGATACTCGAGCTTCGCCGGGCACGAGTACCACACCCCGCAAAGCAAGAGCAAGGAGGTGTACAAGATACCCATGTCCGACTATATGTACGATATCGAATACTACGGCACCATCGATGTTGGCACGCCACCCCAATCGCTGCGACTAGATTTTGACACTGGATCCGCAGATCTTTGGTTCGCCTCGACCCAGTGCAAGTCCTGCGGCGCCAAACAAATCAAGTTTGATGCGTCCAAGTCGTCGACGTTTAAGCCCATCAACCGTACCTTTGAGATTACGTACGGCGACAAGTCCAAGTCGTCAGGCACGCTCGGCACGGACGTCGTGCGGTTCGGCGACCTTACCATTGAAAATCAGATCGTCGAGCTTGCGTCGGAGGAGTCCAAGGACTTTCAATCGGGTACGATTGATGGACTCGTGGGGCTCGCCTTTGGTGCACTGGCGAGCGTCAAGGGTATCAAAACACCACTGGAGAACTTGATCGACCAAGGGGTCCTGGCGGAGCCTATCTTCGGCGTCTTCCTCGGCAAGGGGTTCGAAGGCGGTGGTGGGGGTAATAACGATGCAAAAGCAAGAAGAAAGTTTTTCTTGTTTTTTTAAAATGCTTGCATGTGTCTTTGTTTTGCTGATCTTATTGCAGAATTTATCTTTGGTGGATACGACCGTGAGCGTTTTAGCGGTGAGCTCTACAGCGTGCCCGTCGATAAGACCAAAGGTAACAAAAATCAGAGATATCATAAAATTTCTGTCCCTGAATTCATGCGTTGATATGTAGGCTACTGGTCGGTCAATGTGGACCGGACAAGCATAGGCACCGAGACGGTCGCAACCAACCTCGAAGCCATTATGGATACCGGCACCACGCTGGTGATTTTTCCCCCGCCGTTTGCGAACACGATCGCCAAACGCTACAGCGCGACGGACAATGGCGACGGCACGTATACGATCCCATGCGACGTGTCAAATTTTCCTCCCCTCAGGTTCACCTTCAAGGACAAGACGTTCGAGGTGCCGACGGATTCACTCGTGTATTATAACGACAAGGGGAAATGCATGGCAGCGTTTTCATACAGCGATCTGCCGTTTGCCATCCTCGGCGACATTTTTCTTAAGGATAATTATGTCGTGTTTGACTTTGGCAAGCCCGAAGTACGCATCGCTCCTATCAAGAAATAGTTTAAGTAGACATGTATAGTAGGCGTAATTACCACCCCTACTGCCAAAATAGTGTTATTGTAATAGTTGTTTATTGAAGGGGACAAGGGAAGAGAAGAGAGGGAAATATAATCATAGGGTATGGTGTTTCATTGTGTGTGTGTGTGTTTTATAGTGTATATAAGGTGAACACGGTAGGTGTGCATGCAAAAAAGAAGAAAAAAGTCGTTTAGCAAGCACATTGCTTACCGCCGTGGGGAGCATCGGAAGGCTGCATAAGATCGACACTACCGTGCACGCCACGCGCGCCACTGCGACCGTCAAGTCTGCTTTGCGAGGTCTGGGTCTCAAGAGGGATCTTTTTGGCTGCAAAATAATGAGCTTTTTTTCAGGGCGGGTGCATGATGGTTTTTTACTGTACTTGCCTATTTCGTTAAAGACGAAATCCACGTTCTTGGATGACTTTGCACTTGTCTCGGCAAACAAAAGGCCAGCTTCCTCTGCATAAGCAGCGGCATCTTCCTCAGGCACCTGGCGTTCTGCCGTGTTTTCATCCTCGCTACCTTCCTCGGCAGACTCAGTCAGGTCGAGCTTGGTGCCGACCAATGCAATCACAATACCGGGGCTGGCTTGTCGTTGGAGCTCCTTCACCCACGACTTGGCTTTATCCAACGTAGACTATCCATAGATGAGCAACTCATACAGGCTAATACAAAGATGGACATACTGCTTTGGTAATATCATAGGCAACGACAGCCGCTTGAGCATTGCGGTAATACATGGGTGCCAAGGAATGGAACCGCTCTTGGCCGGCCGTGTCCCAGATCTCGAACTTAATGGTGCGGCCCGCTACCTGGCACTTTTGGGTCAGGAAAGCAGCTAGTATAAGAAAAACGTTTGAGCTCTTTGACTTTCTTTCCATTGTATATAGTAGACGTGCCTCCAATGGTGGGTTCCTTGTTATCCCAATATTCTCGGTTCACAAAGCGGATGACGAGACTCGATTTACCGACGGCAGATTCGCCTAAGGTTTGGATCTCAATAACCTCGCTCGTTTTACAATGTATCTGTTTCTAACCTAGCAAGACGAGCTTGATAGTGGCCACTTTGCCTGTGGAAGGTACAATGGGTCGCGAGGCAGGGGATTCACTCATTGAAGAGAAGAGTTTAGAAAAAAAATGTGTCCAATGAACCCAGCCCGGTCTCTGCAAAGCGCCCATTTTTGGGCACACCTCGTGCACATGCAACCTTCGTGATTATCGTATATCAACTTTTTTTTTCGGTACTTTTCTTCTAAAAAGTAGGATGGTTGCATTCTATGTACATTATAATGGTAATAACAGCAAAGCGTCGAAAAAGGTTTGCTTTTTTTCTTTTTTCGTTGGTCTTTAGGCCTTGTCCGCTTTACGGGTCACATAGGGTCCAAGCTATACCAAAGCAAAATGAGCCAATGACACCTGAAATGGTATTACTTTGAATCGTACCGTGAAACCCTCAAGATCAGGAACAACAAAGGTGCGGACACGGTTCCAGTCGATCTTGTAATTGCCCTTCTTGGTATGTCGGCCCATGGCACCCGATCCAGTACCTTTTCGTATAAATAAGCATCGCCAGTCAATAGACAACAAATTAGCAATTACCCTTGTAGTAATTGTGGCCTCGCTTGGAGGTCATGGGAAAGCGCTTGGCACCTCTAGGCAATGCACGAATGACACCAAACATCTTTTTAAGAAGAAAAAAATGACAAGTTGTTTACACTTGCCCCGCCTCAAAATAGAGTCCAGCTGCCAAACTTGCCAAAATCCCAGCCTCTCGATCGCTCTAATTATTTCGATATTTAACGCATGAAGGTTCAAAAAATCCATATAGTAGTATCTTGCCATGGCGATCGTATCGTGACAACGCTTCTATCCAAAAGCACCAGTAACCACATCGCTCATTGCTATAAGTGACCCAAGTACTGCAACCTTTAGCATGTTGATTCATAGGAAAGCCCAATATTGGCCACATCAGAATACCCTTTCTGCTTGTTCACATCGATGCGAGGTGCATGTTTCTCTTGAAGGAGCGTATAGGTCGACAAATACTCTTGATGGAGCTCTCAGTGTATATCAATGCAAAAATGTGAGGATGTATATATTGTTGTTTTTACAGACCGTTGGAAAGGACAAGGGTAGGGTAATCATGGAATGCAGTATAAGCTTCTCTAAAAGTCAGTAACACGACCACCGAAGCTCCAGTCACCGTGTTTCAAAGGCTCATTCTTGGGGCCGTTGACTTCACCCGTCTTTGGGTTCACGTCGCCTTCAAATTCGGGCGTGAGTGGTTCGGGAGCGTCGTCATGAAGGGCACCTGCACCAGACATGCTGTCCTGTTCCTGCTTCTTGCGAATCATTTCGAGCATCTCTTGTTGCTTCTTCTTGTTGCCGAGTGGAATAGGGCCAGGACCACCCATGGAGGAGTAGGATCGTTTAACAATGTGTCTCAACATGGCAATGACAAAGAAAAGAAAAAGATGGGAAAAATGATACGTTAGATGTGAGAGAACTTTAATTGGGCAGCCCCGCAAGGTTGAATTGCAGCACAGCATTCATCCATACTTGTCCAACGTCCATTCCTGTCTTTTTCCCTTCTTTCCTGCATGGCACGACAGGGCTCGCTCGCGTTCCGATTTCGCCAATTCGACGCTTATGCAAAGACACTCGATGACTTTCGCGTCAAGACCACGGCCGGTGCAACGGGTAAAGTCAATCTGGGTAGAGACATAAGGTCTAGCTAATCGTTATAACTAGTTACAATCATCAGCGCCCTGATTATCGTGTATTTGGTCATGTCTGAACTCATCGCTTACCGTACACCTGCTTGGCGGCCAGAACTCGTTGTTGACAAGGGCCGCAAAGAAAAGATGGACATCCATTTCAACGTCACATTCCCAAAGATGCCATGCCACAGTATGTGAATAACCCTCAGAAAGAGTGTGAACCGTGCACTTCACTGACTGAACTATGTGTATACAGTGTTGAGCCTCGACATTATGGATGACAGTGGCGAGCACATTAGTGGATACACACACGACATTTATAAGGTGCGCTTAGACCGTATGGGCGTACCTATCCACACAGAAAAGACCAACAGTAAGTGGAAAGTCGTCGAATAATATATATATATATATATTTAATTACGGACAGAACTCGGCGACAACAGCGAGGGCGCTGCATTAGCCCTCCAGAATAACGGCGACGCGTGCGGCAGCTGCTACGGCGCCAAATCCGTCCGCGAAGACGGATGCTGCAACACCTGTGATGAAGTGCGACAAGCCTACGCCAACTCGGGCTGGGGTATCCAAAACGAAGACAACTTTGAGCAATGCGTCCGTGAGGGTTGGAAGGCGCGCATTGCGAAGCAGGCCGATGAAGGCTGCAACGTGCACGGCCAATTGTCGGTCAACAAGGTCCGCGGCAACTTCCATATCGCTCCCGGCCAGTCCTTCCAAAATGCAAACATGCACGTCCACGATTTGAAGAGTTTCTTCCAGGGCGCACCCGACGGTCATGCCTTTGACCTGTCGCACGAAATCCACCTCTTGCGTTTTGGCCCTGATCCTGCTACGCTCCACAACAGCAAGAAGCTCAAGAGTGACCCGACGGCGGCTGTGACCAATGCCTTGGCTGGCACAGCCAAGACCGCGACGCGTTCGCGTACCGTATACCAATACTTTCTCAAAATCGTTTCAACCCAGCTCGAGCCCCTTAGTGGCAATCCGATCTACACAAACCAGTACTCCGTTACCCAGAACGAGCGCGTGCTCGATGAGCATGCAGGTGGTCTGCCAGGTACGAAAAAGAAAAAGAAACGGATAGATAGAGAAGTCGAGTGACTCACTCTTTCCTGCCTAGGTGTTTTCTTCATCATGGACATCTCGCCCATGCTGATCACCTATCGCGAGGAACGATCCTCTTTTGCGAGCTTCTTGACCGGCGTGTGTGCTATCATTGGCGGTATTTTCACCGTGGCAGGTCTCTTCGACCGCGTCGTCTATCGCGCTGAACGGTCACTCAAAAAGAAGATGGATCTTGGAAAAACGTTATAAATCCCATTTGACAAGAAAAACATCCGCATCTTCCTCACGCGCGCACACACACACACACACACACATATCCATACAGAACGAAATAAAGAAAAAAAGACAATGGGACTCCATCTGAGGGCTTTCAATGCCGCCAGCCCACGCTATGACCGTTTTCCATTTGTGGTTCAAGAAATCCACGAAAGAGCCAGTTCCCCTCCGCCAGCTTGGACCATCGCACGCCGTAGCCCTGGCTTTGTCGGATCTCATAGGCCGTCTCATTATGCTAAAGAGAAAGAATGTCAGCGGTTCGCCATCCAAAGGAGAGGCTTGCTTACGGGTAAGCTATGGAGGTTGATCCACACCGCGTCGCTGAGGATGGTAACCAGAATACGTTCCGCGTGCTCGTTCTTTGCATCCTCAGCTGATAAATGTGTATATAAAGAAACATGAGCTCCTGTCTGATTTATTGGATATACGTACTTCCTGTACACACGCCCCAGAAACCGGTCTGTTGGTCACGGTGCCAGTGCTTGCTGAGCGCCTTGGCACCCACCGTCAGCTTGTGTTGCTGCTGTACGCGGGTTGGCTTGGTAGTCGCCTTGACATAGGGTTTTGTGAAGGCATGAAGACACTCGTCGAGGCTGGGAGGCATGACGCCCAGGGTTTGACCCCCGGCGGTTGTGCGCAGACGTAAAAAGATGCGTACATCATTTGGCGTCAGGAACTAACGAGACGAAAGAAGCACGGTAAGCCGGGACTGTTTGTTTGCCTACATGATGAAATATGTAAAACCTCAAAGAGGAAACGCCTGAGCTGATCCTGGGTTGGTGGGTCTGCAAACAACCGTGTCATTTCGGTTTCCAACTGCTCTATCCTTTAAGTGTGTTATTATCTACAGTTACTGCAGTGCAGTGTACCTCTGTGTATTGGTCACGGCAAGCAGAGAGACAGGATTGGTCCGGAGTGAGTCGGGTAGGCGACCACGTCGTAGTTGACACTCTTGCAGGGTGGCGGCCATTTGCCGATAAAATGGACGACTCATGGGTATACTATCCAGTGGCAAGTCGTTCTCCTTAACGTGGGTCAAAAGTCTGTTCTTGAGCCGCGGTGCATCGGGACTGCCCTGATCGAGCTAAACAGGACCAATCGAGTTAATGACCTGGCTGAAGGGCATTTATATTATTCTGCTCTGTACCTGAGGATCGACTGGGTCAAGGAGTGCTTGGCAGAGCGGATGCCACTGAGTTTGGTGTGGACGCGAAAGTTGCTCGTTTAATAGCACAGGGAGGACGGCTTGCATGTCGGTCATTGTCAAGTTATGGCCGGGCAGACTCTTCCGGACAGCAACACCCAATGCCCCG